>VXAX01001775.1:609323-657491 GCA_013399835.1 Leptocoma aspasia
TCTGTGTGTGTGTCTGTGTGTGTGTCTGTGTGTCTGTGTGTCTGTGTGTAGTACAACAAAGCAGCAAATTAAGAGCCTCATTGGAATGTTGAAAGCAGATCTGGGCCGTGTTATCTCCCAGATCTCTAATCCTTCATTTCCTTTGCATCCTTCCCTCAAAAAGCAGCTCATAACAGGATGCTAATGCTGGAATTGGAATTCCAGGATGCAATCCTGGAATTGAGCCCCATATGGAAACTACATGGGAGCAAGCTCATTTGCAAGCTCCACTCCCTTTGGTGCCCAGCTGAAATGAGTGTGTACGAGGTGCTTGGTAAAACCCTGGTTCAAACATCTGCCCATGTCAGCTCCTGGGCTAGAGTTAAGTATCTCCTATGGCCAGTTCCAGGACCTGATTATGTTACTGATGCTGCTTTGGAGTCACCAGGCCTGACTGGGGGAACAGAGCTTTTCTCTGAAGACCATTTTCTTAAAATTGGTTGCACACAATAAGCCAGGGTGAGCTGGTCAGGCTGGGGTATGGGACAGTGCCAGTGAGGGTCGAGAAAGAGAGGAAACCACAGAGTAATGCTAGGGATAGAAGAAAGTGGAGTAATAGTGAATTTTCTGGGAGTTCACCAAAATTAAGAAAATAATTCCATGCACTCTGCCCCTGGAGCAAGGCTTCTGCACAGGTAGTATCTGGCAAGGTTTCTATGCAGAGGCATTGTCTTTTTCAGACCAAGAAATATCCACGGGACAAATTGTAGGGTACACAAACCATTCTTTAGGAACAAAATAAAAATCTCTGGAAAGATTATAGAAACCTCAAAAGACAGAACTGGAAGAGATGTATTAGATCATATGGTTCCTTGTTGGTAGAAGCAGTAATAAATTGCCCCCTGGAGATAGAGAACATCAGTTATTTCATAAAATATAGCCAAAGGGACCAGAAGGAACAATATGGTTTAGACAGGAAAACCTGAGAAGCCTTTGATATAGTCTTAAGTGAGAACAGCCAGACCTGCCAGACTCAGATTCCAAAAATGGCATTCAAAACTAGTCTTTGGAAACTCCATCAAAAACTTCAAGTAACTGGGAGCTGGAGCTGTTGTGCTCCTTACTGGGTAGGTGCAGGAAGGGATTCTTTCTGCATACAAAGATGTGTGTTGAAATATTCCCCAGAATATAAGGGTGCAGGGGTTTGGAGTATTTTACTGCTCCTGTTTTTTGTCCATCCTGGAAAAGTGGTGGTTAAGATCAGTAGTTGCTGATGGCTCTTCCAAACCAAACCTGAAGGTAATGCTGTTCTCTAAGGACTAACTTGTTGCAAGGGATACAATGTGCTGTTCTAAGTTTGGGTTATCAGGGAGTCTAGTCAATCTCATCCATGCTGGAATTTGGGGCTTGGGGCTCTTTTGGATTGGCTGCATTGTCCTGGATGGATTTGCTTTGTCATTTCCTGAGACAGGAAAGCTCAGGGACAGAATTTGTGTGCACCTCATACGCAGCTCCTTGTTGTCTGTGTTTGGGCAAGAAATGAAACCATGATCTATCAATACAGTGATGGACTTTGCTGTGCAGCTGTTGTGATGGTGCTGAGCATGTTTTTCCAAGTGGATGTGTGGAATAAATCACACTAGAAAGATGAATTGGAGAAAAATATGCTCGATGTTGGCCAGCAAAAGTGATCCTAGTGGGATCATTCCATCACTGAAGGAATGTGTCACAGCTCTTTCATAGGTGGCATAAACAAGTTCCTTTTTAGGCTGCTGGGAACAGGGGCAGATCTCCTGAGACTTGCATTCATTCTTGTCAGTTTTATGTTTTGTAAGTGGTGGTATGAGTCAGCAGAGAGGGAGCACTGTGCAAGCACGTAAGCCTGCTCCTGAACCACTGTTCTGAGGACCAACCAAAGCAAAATAACTGCAAAGTGAGGCTCTTCCCAGCCTCATGTTAGGCCTGGCTCCTGATCCCTTATCATGGACCTCCTCTCTCTTCAGCATCTCTTGCCTTCTGCTTCTCTATCCCTGGAGTGCACCTCTGCATCATCTGTCCCACCCACCTGCTGCCAAAACAATCCTGTCTTTGACCAGACCTTCCTGCCACCTCTTTTTTCCTTTGCTGCCTCTGTCTTTTCCCTCTCATGTTACTATTAACAGTTCAACTTTTTATTTAACATACAATATTAAGAATTGATTTTGTGTGTGGTTCATGCAGAGGGAGCTCAGCCTGCGAATGAAGCCGATGTTTCTTTTTCTTCATTCTCCCTTAGTTTTGCATCTGTCATGCTGTTTTCAATAAACAATTAAACTAAGTACAAGAATTGTGGTCAGCTGGGATTTCACCTAGTCTGCTTGCTTGAATACCCCTCCTGTGAAATGGGAATGCCATACTCTGGAGCCGCTCTGTGATCCATGGTTTCATTACATGGCTCCATTCCTTGTTTCTCCTGCACTCTCACTGTTTGAAATACTGAGAGGAGCAAACCAGGGGCAAAGGGGAAGCCATAGATTTAGGCCTGGCTTTGCATGACCTCATTGGCTGGGTTTTGTTTGCAAACCCACGGGTGCTTGAGATTCAGGTCATTCCTCTGAATCCCCCTGCAGTGGTAGGCGTGTGTGGATGCATCAGAGAGGAGAGATAAATGACTCACACCATGATCCATCTTTATTTCCAGAGGTCTTCAGCAAAAGTGAGAGGGTGGCTTTTGTGTTGCAAAACCATGTTGATTTAATTTTTATTTTGCCAAGTCGGGTGTGGTTTGGGAAGAGGTACTTTATATTTTATCATCTATCTATCTATCTATCTATCTATCTATCTATCTATCTATCTATCTATCTATCTATCTATCTATCTATCTATCTAATCTATCTGCCTATTTATCTACCTCCCAGAGGGTAAGAGCAGCACAGACCTGCAATTTTCAGTTTGGCCAGCTTCTCAGAGGAAAGCTAACAGATCAGTTCAGAGGAAAAAAAAAGTAAACTATCTTCGTCCTGTAGATTTCCCCCTCTTGTTTTCATTTCTGAACAGGCATTGTCATCTTGTCTCATTAGAGGTAACACAAGCTGAAGGTTAAGAAGGAGAAAATCCCAGCTATTGACATATGTGATGCAAACCAGCTCTTATTTCCTTTGTAAATCAGGAATTGTGGGAAACTGTAGCAGATGTCTTGTCAACTGGGGAATCTGCTGTTGTCCTTTAAAAGGCAGCTGCTGCCTAGGTGAACTGGTTTTCCTTAGAGCTAGAGCTGTGATGCTTCCAGAGTCAGGCTTTCAGTCTTCTCTGAATTTTGAATCACTAAAGCACCTGCAAGGTCACTTCTGGAATACCTTTGGATTTTCATCACTTTAGGCCATCTGGACTAGATGAGCAAGGTGATGTCAGTGAACTCCTTTGTGAGCAACTATCTATATGACAAAGGGAAGCATGTTGTGAACAGGGGAGGCAAAAATCTCAGGGCAGACTCAGGATTTCAGGTTTATTTTCAACCAAGCAATGTAACCTTTCAAATTCACAAAGCATTGTCAACTCTTGTAATCCTTTATTAGTCTGCTTGGGTTTGATTTCTGTTTGTATTTTTACTATCTAGGGAAAAACAGATTTTGGCATCCTTTAGTCTGAACATTGTCAACTGTCATTGTAGGAATAAGGCAAGTAAGAATTCCTTATGTAAGCAAGATTTAATTGACTGGGCACTTAGGGAGAAGAAAAAAGGAGAAAAAAAGAAAAAGGATTAGCTGTAGCTTGATTCAGGCACCCTGTCCATTCTGGAAATAAAGGAAAAGAGAACATAAGCTGCTACATTTGTGTGATTGCACTAAAATAGCAGCTTGTGTTTACATTTTAACTTTCCATTCCAAGGCTGCTGGCTTGTGTAGCTGGAAGCAGAGATTTGGGATGTGGTGAGTACCTGTTTGATGGGCTCTCTTACAGTGCCCCAAACAGCCAACACACAAATATTATCCTTTTGATATCAGTGCCAGCTTCTGAGGCCAAGACTTATGATATTGGGGATTTCATAGTGTCATTTCAAGTGCCATAAAATGAGAATATGCAGAAAAAAAGGACACAAATAGTATTTCCTCTGTCTCTCTCAAACTGATTTTCCTTGTACAGTTAAAGTCAGTGACTCTTTGTGGTACTGTTAATTCAACACTACAGTGAAATCCTCCCTTATGTCATCTAGGGCCAGGCTCTGCCCCCAGGTCCATTTGGAGGGGTTTCGTGTCTCATTAGGCTCCAAGTGTGATATGGTAAAACACAAAGCAATATTTTATAGCGTGTCAGACCTGAAGCACCAGTTGCAATGTAAATGCTCTTAGTCTTGTATCTAATTCACTCACACTGATCCCTAATGCAGGTGATTCCCTGGATGGCTTCCCCAGAAACTGACAGCAAAACCACAGCCATATGCTAGAGGTGCCAATGGCCTTTCCTTTTTAATAATTCTTATTCTGGTTACAAAGCTGTTCTCAGAGTTGAAGAAAATACCCTTCTTCCCCTCCCCTCTCCCTAGGTTTTTGGAGAGGTTGGATAAAGACTTGACTTTTGCCTTGATTTTGCAAATCAAGCTGTTTTCCAATGTACACACAGTTATTTGCCCTTCTGTACCTTAAAAAGCAATGATAGAGATCCCTGACACGAATTCAGTGACGACATGTGAACACTTTCTCATTAGGCAAGCCAGTTTGCAATGGAACCTTGCTGCTCCTGAAGCTCTCAGAATACAGTAAACTTTTTGTTTAATCCCACAGGGTCCTTGAAGATAATTTCATTACAGACTATAATATCTCCTAATGGAAACTAGGTAACAGACGTACCAAGAACTAGCAAACAGGAGATTTTGTGTCAAAAGAGAATTCAATTTTAATTAATCTTTTCAGAGTAATTCAATTGAGTCTTCAGGAGGAACCTATTTCTGCTTTTCCCTACAGTTCCCTACACTGATTCTCTGTATTTTAAATCTGTAACTCAGTAGTCCAAGAATATAGCTAAATAAAAAACAAAAGATACATATTAGACCACAACCTGGGAAATTTGCTTGTATACAAGGATTGGATCTTTTCCTGTTAACAAGACCAGTGTGTTTTGGTGAGAACAGTAAGATCTTTATGGTTTTCCTGTGTCATTCTCCCTCCTTCCCCCCAACAGTGCCTGCACAGGTGTACATGTATCCATGTGCATCTGTGTAAATATTCTGTTGTTTTTCATTGACAAGAAGACTTATGTTTCCTGAAGCTTAATTTAAACATGAGCATTTGTTTGTTACTTCCTCTGTGTCCCTTTAGCAGTGCAAGAAAGAGCCCTGTGTCAGCAGGACAGGTGCAGTATATGTGTCCTTAGTCTCTGCCTGTATCCACAACCTCTAGAGCCAGACGTCATAATGCACACAAGTGTCAGCCAGTTTGGAAATTATTATCTTTAAAATGGAAAGTAAATACGTAGAATGTATAAACATGTAGCATTATCTCCTTCTAGCTAGTTCTTCCCTGACCTCTGAACAACTCATTTCTCTCTTTTGATTTTCATTTTGTTTAGGGCTGAAAAAAAGATTTCTTGGCATCACTCTGATTTTTGATTGCTTCCAATTAAAGCACTTTTATTTCTAAGGTGATATTCCATGGGCCATGAAAGGAACGCTTCACCCAGACATGCTCTGCCCCCATCCAGCTGGTGAGGGCCTGTCCAAAAAGGATGTGGTTAGAAGGTAGATTGGGATTCATTTGCTCTAAGTGTAAAAAGTACAAATTCATGTCATCCCAGAGCAGTAGTTATTTCCTGACACCCATTTTATGCAGGAGGATCTGAGGGTTTACCACAAAAGTGTTGGCCAAGTGTGTGCAGGGAGGCCCCACATCTGTGGGGCAATGCACAGTTCTGAGCACAGAGCCAAGTGCAGAACGTGCTCCCTCTCCCTCTCTGATTTGTGCTGTGGCCTGTAATAGAAAATAAATTAATGTACTCATTTTAATTTTATGCAAGGGAGAGTGACATATACAGCTTTTCTGGCAATGCAGGGTGTCCGTAGCATCTCTGGCAGAGTGGGGAGCACACCAGCAAACAGAGACTGCTCTGCAGAATGGGGCCTGATGGAAGGTGTGCAGTGCAGCTATTGAAGTGAGAGCAGCTGAGTGCTGCAAACCAGGCTTTAAATGCCCAATTTATTTCTCATTTAATTCTCCCCTTAGCTTTATTTAAAATTGTTTTGATAATGGGAGGCATTTGGCTCTGGGAATTTAAGCATGGGGAGATGAGAATGCTAAGAGTTTGATTTGCTGTTTCTGTAAGTATATATAGTATTGCTCTCTTGTACAGTGCAGCTTGAATTCAGATGCACTGCTTCCCCTCAGCACAGTGGGTAATACATCTAGCCAGAAAGTGTCACTAGAATGGGGCAGGGAGAAAAAAGAGAAGCAAAGAGTTGAAGGGAAGAGGGTAAAAAGAAAAATGGATCAATAAAAAAATGGGGAAAAATATTAAAGGGGATGAGAGTGGTAAACAAAAATGAAGGGATAGGGCATATGTTAGAAAAAGGTGAAGTGGCTTGAGGATGCTGGGAAATCTCATCCTTTCAAAAAATGAGACTCTGGGAACCAGAGTAAGGCTTGATGTTAGAGCATTCCCTCACAGGCTGAGCAATGGCAGGAGTGAGAAGAAAAGCTTAAAAGGAAATTGAGGAGAAGAGAGAGTGCTTTTGACAGTGGATGCTGTTGGTAACAAGAAGGGAGGGGGTGCTCCTTTCTCCTGGGGTGCAGAGATGCTGATTGTCCTGCTGGGGGTAGTGAGGGATACAGAGGCACAGCTGGACCTACCATGAGAACTCCCTGTTCTCCAAGAAACACATTGGAAGAATTTGACTGTATAGTACTTAAGGACTATTTATTTGACCTGCTGTAGAAACTTGCTTTCCATTAAGGGAAGAGAAAAGGTGAATCTGAGATAATAGCCTAATTTATAAAAGAAAGTATCTTTTCCTCAGCATTTTTAACAAAGGAGTCAAACGGAAACAGAGAAGGCTGCAGGAGGAAGCCCCATGTGTCCACTGAGCCAGCAAATAGTTTGACCCAGCAGCTATTAGTGTGTATTTGGGGCACTTTTGAAATGTCTGTTTCAAGGCACAAGTCTGCAGAAGCAGGGGCTGCCCAGGCTCCTGGCAATGGCTGGCACTGAGACATGGAATCACTGCTGGAGCTGTCCCAGCAGGGACCAAGCATGGGAAGGCTCCCCCAGTCCCTGCACAGGCAGTGACACCCTAACAACAGGGTGTGACAGCACATGGAGCAGCACTAGTGCCAGCTCCTGGGTGGGCCTGTGCACCAACAGGTGTTGGTAGTGGCTGTAATTGGATTTATCAAGGCTTTGGACTGCCTTGCCCTGGGCTCCTGTGGGCCCAGGGAGCCAGGCTGCCCTGTCTGTGTGTGTGGGCACATCAACCCTCTCCTCCTGTCCTGGTACCCACGCTGCCATGCAGGGGGCACAGCTAATGACTGCACAGAGGAGTGACAAGGATGGCTTGTGGTGTAGAGCAAATGCCTGGGGTTGTCTCTTCTGACCCCACAAAGAGCTGCATCTCTTGAAAACAAGACAGATCAACAAAGGTTAGGATTCAGTGTTCAGTTGCTTTAATTCCTGTGGGGATACTTGGACTGAGGAAAACTCAGTAAAAATATAAAACCTTGGAAATATCCCTGAATGATTCTCAAGAAATGTGCTTAGGAAATTAGATAAATTATAGGGAACCCAAAGGAAGACCATAGCAGTGTTCAGAGCACTCCATGACAAGCTGCAAATAGGAGCCATTTTCTTCTTAAAGCAAAGTGATGGAGAAATATTAGGAAAATCTGTTTGTATTTGATGCCATTGTATGGTATGGCTAGCATCTCATCTGCTACCTGTTAAGGAGCAATGTTTAGTTACAGCTTCCTATTTACTGCCATCCTTTTCTATTTGAGCATGTGTAATTTAAAATCATTTGAAAAACTAGCAGAGTGAAACAAACTGTCTGAAGCACACAAGGTTATTTCCTTAGAATTTGGCCTTTAATTCGGACGTGTAGAAAGGTGCTTGCTTAATTTCCTTCAGGTAGTCTTTGATTTTGCATGGCTCCTTTGAGTCCACTTTCATATGAAATTGTCTTGGGAAGGTAAAAGGAATCACAGTTCCTAGGAGGAGAGGGACAAGTCCCTTTCTGTGTACCACAGGGACAGGGGGGTGGCAGCAGCACTGCATTTGGCCCTGTTTGTGAAGGAACATTTCCCAAGATGCTGTGTGTACTGAGCAGGGATAAAATGAAGAACCATGTCAGTCCTGTAATTTTTGCAGAATAAAGAGGTTTCCCCTCCCCCCCACCCCCATCTCACAAGCATTTGGCTTAAAATGTGCTCTGACTCAGTAGCCAGGTGGCTGTTAGGAAGTGGAGAGCTCATGTCTCTGCCAGGGAGGGAGGCCAGCGCTGCTCAAAGCCCTTTCTGTGAGTGCACAGAGCCTGCTGCAGGGCTGGGATGTTGATGCTCTGGGATCTTCCCTCTCTCTGCCACAGACTTTGCCTGGTGTGCCATGCCTATTTTAAAAACCTCTGGGTTGTTTTCTTATGTTTCTCATTGGCGTGTGAACCACCAGTCTCATGACTTGGGCTCCTGCTGAAGCTGTTAAACCGAATTCCTGACTTGTGCAAAATACCCTTTTCTCTCCATCTGATGCAGGGCTTAGCAACATACAGCTGTCCCAGGTGACTTTCTGAGAGGATGAGCAATCTCCTAATCCACTTTCCATCAGCATCCTGCTCTGCAGCTGTGTTGGTCATAGGGCTGAAAGGCATCTGAATGTCACTGGTAGAGGTAACGTGTCAGATGCAATCTTCTGTACAGCCTTTGGCACATGCAGTGGTAGGATCAAAGGTCTAAAGCTCTGGTAAACAGGACACAGCAAAGATAAACAGTCTAAAATATTCTAACTCAGAGTTTGTGGATAGGCTCATCCTCATCCTTACTTCAGGATTAGGTGTTCTCTTGCTCCCTTTATTCCTTCATTTTTCAGCTGTCTTTGCTATGGGTTTTCAGGAACATTATTTCTGTTCAGGAGGTATGAAATAAGTAATTAAAATCCTTAGTTCTGTAATTTGCTGTGTATTGACAAAGCCTGCCAGTGTCCCCACTGAAGGCATTGGTGGCTCTCCAGTGCAGCTGGCAGACACAGGACTCTTGGGTGGGAACATAAAGCCATTAATGCTGGTGAACTTAAAACATTGAATTAACTCTTCTGAAAGTTGAATTTACTCTTCAGACTTCTCTGAACCTGGACCTCCCTGAAGGCATCCCCGTAGCCCCAAGGGTGCCATTACCCCATGGGGCTGTGAGTTCTCCAGAGCATGGATCATTTCATCCCACAGATCTGGTGTGTGTCTTCCCCAAAGGCTCTGACCCCACAGGCATCTTGAGGAGCTGTGCAGCACACGCTCTGTGTAACTGCAATAAGCTACATGAAAGTAGGAAATAGGAAGAAAGATTTTATTTTTGTTTGCTTTTACTTTCAGTAGCCTTAACAGAAGTTATTTTTCTCAAGCTGTCAAGGAAAAAATATTGTGTTGAAGCAGCGATTTGAGCTTAAGGCAACTCGGGTGGAGCAGGAGTTTTCAGCAGTTCCCCATGTGCAAGCACCTGCTTGGGCTCTAGGCTCTGCCTGCCCTCTGTTCCAGACAGGTTTTGTCCAGGAGCTGGGCGTGCCCATCCAGAAGAGGACGGGGACACCTGCACATCAGGAGCTATTGGGGAGAGATGAGGGATCTGGACGAAGCACTGCTCCCTCACCAGGCAGTCCGTGGTACCTGGGAGCAGAACGTGAGTATTGCTCCTCTCGTGCCTCTGTTCAGGGAACAGGAGGGAGGCACCAAAAGCTGTGAACTCGCTGCTGAGCAGGGTGTCCTGCACTTCTGCAGCACCCAACAAATACTGAATAAGGTTCAGCTGAGGCTGGGCCTCCAGGGATCAGTTCCACTGAGGGAACAGAGAGACCCAAAACTTGTGTCATTATAGCAAAAGGAAAGAAAGTGATGTGAGCACAGATCTCATATTTTGGAAAGTGCAAAGGATCTGTAAACCTGACAAGGAAAAGGGTTAAGCTCCGTTTTGCATCTTTCTTTTAGGCAAGCAGGCAGCGTGCATGGAAGCCTCCTTGGAAGCACACTTGGGATGGAAATGGCATCACTACAACTTGGCAGCGGCTGATCTTGTCCCTGTAACGCACTGCAGGCATGGGCAGGCAGTGCTTCGTGGCAAACACAGCCCTGATTTCGTGCAGCCCCGTGTGTGAGGGGATGGGGAGCGCGGGCACCGGCACTGCCCCGAGCCGCTGGGGCCGGGGCTGGGCCCGGGGCTCCCCGCGGCCACTCGGCAGCAGCTCCACCCCGAGCACAGCCCTGGCTTCGGGCAGCTGCTGTTGTCTATCTGACATGTGAAATATCTGAATCGAGCACAACTGGCATGTTAACAGCCCGTTTTCAATCTCAAGGGAAAATACGGCCTTTGGAGCTAATACAGCGTGCGGGGGGGAGGACAGGGGGACAGGAACATGCTGGAACGTGGTTGTAGCTGTTGTTAACAATGTGGTTTGCTGGAACCTGAGGGGTTTATTAAAAGCTGCTCTGTTTCATACTTTGTCTACTCATATCTATGTTTTGCTGGAAAAGTGACATGTGAAATGTAGATTTGGATACTTCTAAACTACCCAAAAGCATTGACTGAGATGTGAATGCCTGAATTTCATCACTCTTGAGGATACCTTCCTGAACACAGACACTGGAGAAAGTTAAACACAAAGAAGAAATAATTTCTTACTTCAGCTGCTGCCAAATGATGGATACTTAACAATGCATGTGTCTAAACAGACATCAATATTTTTCTAGCCATGTTTTATAGCTATTACTCTTGAGACTGGTCACAGTCTGAAGGACAGATGCCAAAACTCCTTGGTAAAAAACATAAAAAACTTTGGAGTTTGGAATAATTCTATGAGTGTCTGCCCATTCCCCTGTCCATTTCCCCCATCCTGCTCCATTTCCCCACCTGTACCCTTGTCCATCCTTGGCCTGGCCAGCCAGAGGGGAGCAGCATCTTAGATGGCAAAGAAAGAAGCACCTTCCTTGGTGCTAGAAGCCTGAGTCTTAGTGCTCTGCTTTGGAACAGGTAACTGAAGAGCTTGATAAGGAAGGATAAACACAGCAGGACAGTCAGCAGTACCCAGGAATCCCCAGAAATGGCCTGCCCCAGGTGAAAGGAGCTGCAGCTGTCAGCAGAGATGCAATGGCCATTCCTGCTCTCAGTGGGACCTAGCAAGAAGTCAGCAGATCCTCCAGATTGGCATCAGCAAAATCACAGATGGAACTGTATTTTCTGAAAATTTTGAAGGAGGGTGCAGCTCTGCCAGAGAGTGAATGCAGTCAGATCCAGTGCAGCAGCACTGGGGCTGGGACACCATTTTATTATTTTCCAGTTTTTAATAATTCTGGGCTTTAGCACTCCCATTTATTATTGCAGTGGCTGCCAGGGGACCTACGGGAAAATCCAGTTTTATTGAAATTGAAAAGGTCAGATTTGTTGAGCATTTCCATGGTGAAAATACTAAGTTAAATGTATTCTGACTTCTCAAGCTACTCAGCTCCACGGTTGGACTGACCAACTGGAATATTTTCCCTGCAAGCTATTGTAATCGTATCTTGTTGCACAGCTTTCATGTGTGGGGTGGGCTTGCGGTTTTTGTCAGAAAAATAAAAGTTGCTGGCCAGATTCTTCAGCCTTTGCAGTGCTGTTCATGGCCAGACTGCTGCCAGGAATCTTGTGACAGGCTCTGAAGGCAATGGGAAGGCAGCTTTTCATTATTTCCATTTCTGTCTCACCTGGACTTCTGCTGACTGTCCTTCTAAAGGGTGTTTTGTGCAAACATTCCTTCATTTGTCTCTGGCAAGTGTCACCTGTGACTCTGCTGTTTCCCCCTGACGTCAGTGAGGTCTTTGCTCTGTGTGGGTTAGTCCATAGCAGGATACATTTTATTAGGGCCCAGATTGATTTTGGTTAATTGTTCTGGCAAGTGTGATCTCTCTATCATTCCCTGAACATTGGATGGCATTCACAGCTCCTGCCTCAAGAAATGCAGGCCCCCTTTTCTGAGGTGCTGCTACACCTTGAAACGTTCCTCTTCCTGTCTGCAAACCTGCGGGAGCCTCTGCCCCAGCAAAGGCACACTGGAGCTGAAGAGGCTTCTCTCTGTGCAGTAACTCCTCGGAGGGAGCAGTAACACGTCTCTTGTTCAGTCATTGTAACTTAATGCCCAGTCCTGCTCTATGAATTTTCAAATAATTCCTCATCTGTCTCATATACTTTCTTTATTTCTTCTTCCTTCTGCCTGTTACTTAGGTGCCATGGCCATAAAAGTTGAAATCTTCCTTTTTAAAAAGTTCATCTGCTCCTACCACTCACTGCTAATTAGGTCTTTCTTCCCACAATTTTCATAAAGCTCTCTCAGTAGCCAGGTATGGTGGCACCTCCTACAGGGTTTCTTACCTTTTGTGGTGTAGGCCACTGTCGCTGTGTAACTCCTTCACATGATCACTGGAAGGGGGTCCTGTCACCTCCTCTGGCTATTTTGTAGACGTCATCATATGTGTGAATTATCAAAAAGGTGTAGAAAAGCACTTGCACTGGGAAGGGAGTGTTCTTGACATCAGACTACGACCCCTGCCCCAGTGTCTGACACATGGATGTCAGGACTGGCTCCTGTGTCATTCTACCAAAGCCCTGAGTGTCTTGTGCTGGATTTCAGCTCAGAGACAGTCTGAGAGCACAGAGGATGGGCTGGCAGTGGCCTGCCGGGCAGGTGTCAGTGGTGGCTGTCCCCATGGGAAGCTTGGCCAGCGTGGGGCAGTGTGAGACTGCTGCCCCCCAGTCCCACTAGCCCACTCCCCTGGGTGAGGGGTGCAGAGGGGCAGGGAGAGCATGTCAGTGAGAGACTCCCTGCAAAGACCAGGAATGAAAGGATTTCATTTTATAACTTTCTGCATGGATGTTTGTACCTTGAGAAAATCCCTGAACAGGTGAGGCACTGCTTGGCTGTGCTCTGGGGCCCTGCCCATGCCTGTGCATTTTGGGTGTTGCCACACTGGCCTGTGCAGTTTGTACAGGCAGCAGACCCTTGAGAGGCAATTGTCATGTTAATGGGAGACCTGCCTGGGTTTTATAACCTTGGATCCATGCCCTTCATTCCCTCCTACCCCTGACTCTTTATCACAGCTTCTCCTCCTGCTCTGGTTGCTGCTCTCCCCTGTGCCAATCAAGTAGCTTTTCCCTTGGTACAGCAAGAAGCTGGGAATAGCTGAATCTTGTATTTTACTTGCAAGACACAACTGTATGTAAATTGAGTGAATTAGCTTTGGTTGGGTTTTTCCTTTCTTTTGTTCCTTTCTTATTTTTCTTTCTTTTTGCCCACAGTAGACTGCAAGGATACCATGGTAATCCTTGTATAACATCCTCAGCGTTTTTATAGCTCCCAGTTCTCCTATACTCTCATCCCTGCCAGTTTCTCTGTGCTGTACCACACACCACGTAGGTGCAGGGAGGCAGGGCAGTGCTCCTGGTCTCACCTCCATCCCCACACTCCACCACAGCTGCTGGTTCAGGCAGAGTCCTCTCTCAGTAGGTTTTCCCCACATTGCACATGCTTTTAAAATTCCTGGCCTAATGGTTTTTAGCCATCCCAGCTGATTTCAGAGGGGTTCTTCAGCCTGTTTCATTTTGCATTCAATGTAACATAAATTGAAGACTGAACACCTGGAAAACCAGTAGATTGCAAACTTTGGTTACCCACTGCCCCTTTGGGTTTTTATTCACATCATGCTGCACACACTTGCACATTCTTGCTTACTTACAAGGGTTTGGCTGTTTATTTCTCAGGCCAGGCAAGTTTGCTATTAAAACCTGCAGAAGTTTTTGTTTTCAAAAACAGATGAGCACCCACAAGCTGGTGTGCATGACTGTCCTCCATTTTCCAGGGATGGAAGTTTAAATGCAGTCAGCAAACTTGCAAGAGGCCAAACTTCCTTAGCATCAGTTTCTCAGTGAATATGGTAAACTCTGTAGAGTTAAACATTCCCTACACAAACGAAAGAAAAGAAGGAAAGAAACAAAGAAAAAAGAACAAGCTCAAAAATTAATATTACAAATCATTGTTTAGTCTACAGCTGGCTAGGGCATCTCCTTTCATATGGGAACTGTACATGCTCACAGAAAGATGGCACAGCCCAGTACAGGGAGGGAAGGAGAGGAATGATCCCCATTCTGAGGGTAGAGATGAGAGGAATGGGGACATTGAGGAAGTCTGGATGAAGCAAGGAATCTATGACAGAGCTGGAGCTCACTGCAGAGTCCCAGCACACCAGTGATATATCTGGAAGGTCATCTTTCCCCTTGTTAATAGTGTATATGATCTTTCAAATAAGATTTTATGTATGTTTACATTTAATAGCTCATCCTTCAGGAAGGACTCAATCCTGCTTGGTTACATCAGTTTGGGCTGGTTTAGATCTGCTGGGAGCTAAGGATGCTCCTCTTTTCCTAAACCAAGCCCTTCCAGAAGCTGATGCTATTGACAGATTACCATTTTATAGCTCTTTATTGCTTGCTGTAGGTTTATTGCAAACTCCTTTCCTGCTTCGTTTTCCTTCCTTCTCTCAGAGCAAACATAATGTACAGCCTATGTAAATATAAAGCATTAAGCAATTACTGGGTTATTTCAGATGCAGCACTAATAATATATCATTTCTGGAAACCACAGCTTCCCATCTCATCTGGTACAGTACTCACTGGAAAGAGAGCTCAGCCATTACTGCTGTGTCCCTGAGTTATTACTCACCCTCCCCAGGAAACAAAGGGGAGTCCCAGAGGTTAATGTGGTTAGTAAAGCAGTTGGAGGAAGATGAGCTTGAATCTGCTTACACAGTGTACAGAAGATATTTAAAGAGCAGACTTGCATCTCCTGCATCACTGCCCTGCTCCTGCAGCGCCTGCCAGGCTGCTGCTGGAATAAGGAGCAGCACCTCTGAGAGGCTGCTGTGTCTGAGACCCCTCAGGCAAATTGCCTGGCACCAGTTTTAAGAGGCTGGTGTGGGTTCTTGCTGCAAATGAAGAATCCTGAGTTTGGGTGGCTGTTGTGTGCCTCTGTCCTGCTCAGCCCTGGGACACAGCCTGGAGTGCCCAGGTCAGTGCAGGTGAGGGAGCAGGGCAGCAGTGCCAGGGCTGGGGGGATGAGGGGCCAGCTGAGCACCCAGCCTGCTGCCCCTGCAACGCACACCGTCTCTTGGAGGGCGTTACATTTTTTAACAGGTGCCAAAGGCACATTGGTTGGGCAGGCTCAGCAAAGTTTGTGCTCCTGCGTTGTGCCTGTTCAGTGGGCAAACAGCAGAAGGAATCTCTGGAGCTGTCAATCCCGCGCCTCCGCTGGCACTGGAGTGCCTAAAAAAGATGTTTTTAGAGAAAGGTACAGATGCACTGTGCTTCCCTGGAATACACAGTTGAAAAAAATGCGCTTAAAAGCCTGTCTGTACTCTTCTCTACCTAAAAAATCGATCTTCTGAAGTTCTAAAGTTCATTTGGTAAAATATCGAAATGAATGCATGGTGGCTCCTGCCTGGAGGAGGCTCCCAGTGACTCAGGACACACACTCACCTCTGAGCTTTGCAAATCCCCGTGCCCTGCGCTGTTATTTCTGCTTTACTAGATTTACTTATTTCTGCTTTACTGGGTTTTGTTTGAATGGGAGTGTGGCTGTTTCCAGCTCCCTGCTGAGCCCCACAGACCCCGCCCTGCAGCCCGCCAGCCCTGCCCGTGCCAGCCTCGCGTGGCACCGCTGCCTTTTCCTTTAGCAGTGAAAAATGAGCTTTTCCTGATGGATTTTTGGCTGGCCTTTTCCAGGCACTTGGCTCGCAGCTGAGCTAGCTGTCATAGCAGTAATGGGACTGCCTATGATCCTGATAAGGGGTTAGTTTGCTGACGGATTATCTTGCCCTTTCCTTTTGCACTTAGGATATGAAAAACACGCTTATGTTTTCTTAAAATTACATGATCCATAATTCCAGTTTGGGGACCATGGCATGCTCAGATATGAAGGTGTAAGGATATGAAAAACATGCTTATGTTTTCTTACAAATACATGATCCATAATTCCAGTTTGGGGACCATGGCATGCTCAGATATGAAGGTGTAAGGATATGAAAAACATGCTTATGTTTTCTTACAAATACATGATCCATAATTCCAGTTTGGGGACCATGGCATGCTCAGATATGAAGGTGTAAGGATATGAAAAACATGCTTATGTTTTCTTACAAATACATGATCCATAATTCCAGTTTGGGAACCATGGCATGCTTAGATATGAAGGTGTGGTAAGACAGAGAGACAAATCACAGTAGTGGGCTGAGCTTTTTATCTTTGAGTCTTGTTAAATTTGGAATACTGTAGGGCACATCTTTGGTGCAGTGTCCAGATTTAATTTGTATTTGTGTAGAAATAAGCAGCGCTCACTTATCTCTGCAGCATTTACCAATTACATAAACAACATTTATAATTATGATTCATTTATTTACATTTTCTCTGGTGGGATTTCCACAAGCACAGAGAATTAGAGAGAATTAAAATAATGTGGCTAGATTACTAGCAAGGCATTATTTCAGGCTTGCTCTGACTGTATATCATTCAAACTGAATGTTTGATTCAGTGTGCAATGGCCACAGTGTAATTCTTTATGGACATAATAAAAACCTCCCAAGCTGAACATTAATTGACAGCCTGTTTGGATGACCTGATTATAACCTGCAACAGGACCAAGGCAGGTTTTGTTTCTGGGGAAAATAACTAAACTTGGGGCACCATGAGCAGTTCCCCACTAGCCATCTTGTAATGTGCTTGTCTTGGGAGCATACAGAAATTTCCAGTGCTGGGCTTGTGCCTTTGTTAAATTTAGAATTTCAGTGCATTCAAGCAGAAGTGATCAATAGTTTTACACATCTTTCTCTCTTTTTGATGTGCAGAATATGCTGAGCAGGGCTGAAAGGCACAGCTGCTATTCATTCCTTTGGGAAACACTGGCCTGCTTTGGTAAAATGATTATTTTTTGGAATAAAATTTTTGATTTCTTGCAGAAGCCTTAGAAGATGCAAAAATAAATATTTTTAGTTCAGAACTGGAGAAAATTAAAATGTTTTCAACATTTCCATAAAAAGAGGACTGCTTCAGGAGGAAAACCCCCCACATTCTGCCATTCCCTGTTCTGTGGTCTGTTCCTTGAACGTCCTTCACAAAAATCCCCCAACACATTCATAAAAGAAAATTAGAAGAAAAAATTTCAATCAACCTTGATATTTACAAAGGGAATTTTTATCAGCTCACAGTTTCCAGAAGAAAATCTCATTCCTGCAGAAGCAGTAACCCAGACATATCTCTTCTAATGAATTTCAGCCACGAGCCTCAGTCTGTGATGCATTGGCCAAAGCCTGGGAGGGAGGGGGATGCTGACAGCGCTGCAAGAGGGGCAGATTGGCAGATAGCCTTTCTCATGGCTTGCAGAGGAAATAACAAATCCCTGTTATTTACTATCCTTACATAACTTGCCATAGTCCAAAGCTCCCCTCTGTACTTAGCCAAAGCTCACAGTGAGTTACAGTCATTTCAGTGCCTTAACTGAGACCATTAGGATGAGCTTTGTACCAGGACACCAGTATTAAGCATCCAGTCCTGATGGTTTCTAGCTAGGGCTGGAGAGGAGACATCCTGATTTGCTGCTCTTCCAAGGGTGGCAGAGCCACTGGGCTGCCCCTGTGGGCTCTTGGGGCCACTAAATGGTTAATTATTCTGTAAACAGCACACATGGGAAAATGGGAGGCTGGGAGAGTTCCTGGAAAGAAAAGTCCCAGCCAGGTGCCCCACATCTTGTCCAATTTCTGCTGGGAGCTAGGCAGGAAAGGAGCCTGCTTTGTCCATGCTGGCACTCAGAGACTTTTCGGGGAACATTTTAATGAAATAGATAAAGTCTCCTTTTTGGGGGAAGTTGATTAATTGACATTTTCTGACAGAACATGTTTTGTCAGAAAATCCCTACCTACTCTGAATTAGGGGGCTGGTTCTGGCCTCTGTGCTTCAGGCTTATGTTTGGATATCAGATAGGGAATTTTCACCAGTGTGAGCAATTTCCTAAAAATCACTTTAGTATTCTGGCAGTTTGTAAGATGGGGAAAAATTTTTTTAAAATGCTTAGGGGCAAATTTTCTGCATGGTGTACAGGGAATTTTAACACATAATAACTGCAACTAGGTGGGTAGCTCACTATGCTGGAAATTTACTTCTTCATACCTTGAGATTATAAATCAGGGTGTTTCTTTGTGTCAGCCTTGGGGATTTTGCCTTTTTTTAGATCTCAACTTTGTAACTAAGTGGAAGCAGATGAAGTTTATAATGCACAGAGAAGGGAAATTTGCACTGCTCCTTGAATCAAACAGGGCTGAAATAGCTCAGGAAGACTTCTGTGAGTCAGCAATGCTACCCTTTCCTAAAAATCCTGTGGTAATCAAATGTAATGGTTGTCCTGGGAGCTGAGTGCATCTCAAATGGGAATTAGACCTATGTAATGAAGATAGTGGGGCATAATTAAGGCACTTGATAACTGAGATGGATAGATTTGCATGATATCAATGACTTTCAAGGCATCTGCAACATTCCTCCCCAGTTACCTTAAGAAGCTTTCTGATGATTTGGGACAGAGGAGTGAGGAAGGCAGGCCTCTGACCCAGTGGTTTAGGCAGGGCAGTGGTGTGGTTTAATGCTGACCATCTGATGGTGCCTGGTGTTTAACAGGACACTGGGCTCTGAACTGCACTGTGGACCAGAAGATTATTTTAGAGTGCACTTAATGCTTTTTCTCTTCAGAAAGTTTTGATTCCCTTGAGGAAAGCTCAAGAGCAATCTAATCCAAATTAAACCCATGCTGGAGATGTGAAGGGTCTTGCCACTTGCTGCTTTGGTCCCCTGATCCCACTCCAGCTGAGCTTGCTGGAGACACTGCTGAAAGCACCTGCAGCACTGACTTTGTGCTGCTCTAGCACTGGGAGGGTCTTTTAGGGGGAGTAAAAATGTCTGAAGGCTGCTCTGAGTGTCTCTGGTGAATGCCAGCCTCCAGGAGAGCACCACAAAGGACAGCAGGGCCTAGGAATGGGGACCATGGACCTGGTAGGGGAAACTGCAAAGTTTGGCACATAAAGAAAAGCTGAGAGAAAATGTAGGTACCATGCTACCAAGATTAGGAGGAGTTAAATCCTGTCACCAAAATACTCTTAATTAGAGCTAACTGTAAGATCTGACATATTTTAGAGGTTTTGATAGCGACTGAGACATGGATAATTTGGGGTGAGAGCTTTTGTTGACTTTGACTTGCAGATTGCTCTTAGCAACAGGACCAAGCATGTGGGATGCCTTATATAGTTCTCAAAGTTTACACAGTTTTTATATAGTTTTGAAAGTTATTAGATTTCCACAATTTTTTTTCATATTTTTAAGTTTCCTCCTCTTCGTCATATCTTAACTTGAATACAGAAGCTGTAATAACAAAATTTCCTTAGCTCTTACATCACCCTAATCTGATAAAACAAATAGATCCCCATTATTACACTCAAGATGTAAGGTAAAACCAAAAACCCCAATTAGCCTTTCTCAATCACTGCTAAGTTGACATGGTAGGGACAAAGATAATACTAAAATAATGTTAGTTTTAAAAATCCTGTGTAAGCTGGAGAAGTTGTTCCTAGCCATCACGTGCAGAATACAATGCCAATTCAAGAGTCTCTTTGCACAGAAAATTGTGCAAGAACAGAGAAGCAGAACAAAATATTACCAGCAGGCCTCTGTAAAATGCATGTTTCACTTCAAAACAGCTGCTGCAACAATTTTCTTCTGATTTTGACCTTTGTGAATTTAACATTACAAAGCTGTAGCTGTAGCTTTGGATTCAGGGGAAGACAAAAACCTAAAAATAAACCTAATTTGTTCCAAGACAGAAAGCTGAGGTGTGAGTAACTTCAATGTGCAATTACAGGTGTGCTCAGGTTCACTTGACTAGTTCCTGTAGAGAATCAGTTGAGAACACTTGCAGTGTTAATTTAAAGCTAGTAGCAGAACTTGCCAAAAGACAAATCAGGCAGGTTTCCTGCAGCTTTATATTGCTCCAGAAGTCTTCTTCCAAATGAGTAGTTTTCTCCTCCTGCTCATTCATTTATTTTATGGTGCTGTGCCTCCTGTCAGAATGAGAAGTGGGGGTCTGTCAGTGGATATTGTCACTGTGGCCATAAGCCAGGAGGAGCAGGGTGGTTGTGAGCCAGGCAGGGGGGGTGGGCTGCTGGAAATGAGTTGTGTCATGGTTGTGTCTTGATGTCCCTCCCCACACCAGCAGTGCCTGTGCTGGATCCCAGCAGGGTCCCAGTGCTGTGCCATGGGCCTTGCAGTCTGCTGGCTCCAGAGGGGTCCTGGTGGCTGCAGTGCTGTGCCTGTGTGTTTCAGCTCAAGAGTCATTACTCTCAAAGTGCTTTACAGGAGTTGGAGGGTTTGGGATGGCAATTAAGGGCTCCTTGCCACTGCCTGTGCCTTAAGGAGCTTCCTTCTGGAGGTTTTGGAGTAGTCTCTGTGCAGCTAACACAAAAGCAGTGCCCAAGAAACACGGCTAGACAGTCAGAGGTGAGGCTGGACAGGATAAATGTCCAGGAAGGGAGCAATTTAAGGACAATTACACAAGCTTGTTTGATCCCAAGTTTCAATTAAGAAAATAAAATTATATGGCTGGGCAGCCAGAGATTTCTCTGATCACTTTAAGGCATTGCCTAAGGCAATCTATGAATATTCAATGTGATGATCCCTGTTATAATATTGCAATCACCTGAAAATACAAATCATGGAGGTTTTTTATCCTTGAATTAGGATTTGTGTGACATTATTTTTTTTCACCTTGATTGACTGGCCCACCTTGAACTCAAGTATTCAGTGGTTAACATTCCTTGATCATTGTATGTTGATCTTGACTATGCCTTTTTCATCATAGGATTGATTATTGAAGTAGTTGTACGAGCCCATGCTAACCTGGTTTCAGATTATTCCAGTGGGTTTGAACTTTTTTTTTTTGCTCTAATAAAACCCCTCATCTGCAGTGTCTGTACAAACTGCTCTGATGCCTCTTTTTGTGCAGGGTTGGGGATGCTGCATTCCACACTGCTTCTTATTCTGTCAGCTGTGGACAAAGAAAGCATTTGATTTCTTGTGTCTTTTCACCAGAGCTAGCTAGCTAGCTTTTATTTAGCATTAGGCTAAATAAAAATACTCATTCACAGTTCCATGTAGGTCCATTTTCTAGGCTTTGACCTTTCCCACTGTTGTCCTTCAGACCCTTACCAAGGGGTCCTGGTCCCTCCTGAAGGACAGTGCCCCACACTGCTAAGCTTCCCCCACAAACTGCACAACTTGCAGACTATGCCTTTATTTATGCATGCCTGTCTCTTTCAAAATTGTGGCATTCTTGATTGCCACTCAGTATAATTTACTATAATTCTTAGATCCTTTCCTGAAGATCTTCCAGCTAATTAATTTTCCTCCATCTTGTATTTCTGCAGTGGAGTATTTTTGCAGGCTCTTATTGAAATGCACCCTCTTGTTTGTGCTAGTTCCCCAGCTTGTTGGGACCATTTGCAATTCTGATGCTGTTCTCCCACACATTTGCAGTGCCTTCTGGCTGGGGGTCATTTGCAAATGTACTGAGAATACTCTATATCCTACCTTCCAGGTCACAGCAATGTGGCATTGAACAGAGCTGGCTCAGGACAAATCCCCAGGCAGTACCTTTGTTTTGTGCATCCTTCCATTTTGAACAGTAAACAATCAATAACTCCTCCCCAGCTCAAGTCACCCTGTCTTTCTTGCTTCCTCCTACAGAAGTTTAATCTACATTGTATATCCGTAGCTTATATAAAAATATGAGAAACCGTGTCAGAGACTTAGTAGGTTAAGTATGAGGTTTGCCCTTCTCCCTTCACCACAAGGTCTGCTACCTTGTTGCAAAATGAAATGATATTGTTTTGATATTATTTTTACATGACAGATTCATGCACAGGGCTGTTCATCTCCTTCGTGTCCTCCCTGGCCTCACAAATCACTTGTTTATTTGTTTCAGCATTCTCAACTGCCCTTTCATTCCTCACTCTGCCATCCTCCCCCATGTTCAGCATGGGCTCTGTCACTTTCCAGTTGTTTTGTGCCTCTCCATGACTTCTCCAAGGTGAATTCCTAGTGATGTGCCTGACTAGTTCTGTGTAATGACCTATGGCCTGTTTACCTCAGGAATTAACTGGCTGATGCAATCACAGACACCAGACTTACTCAAGCATCCTTGAAACTCAGTTGCTATGTGTTTTCTTTCCCTTTATGCAGATGGTGATGGTTACTTTCATCATAGGTCTTAATTGTTGTCCACCTACTCTGGACCTGTTGATGGAGATTATCACTCACAAGAAAGCCTCGAAATCATCAGCATTCACCTCTGCTGTACAGAGGTATGACACTCCTGGTGTTCCTCCAGTTTCCTCACTTATTAGCCTTCTTAGATAATTTTGTAGTTATAGCACGTTCTGTGGTTTCACTGACCTTCCAGCCCACCTTGCAGTGTGACAATGCCTGCCCTGGCAGGGCTGGACACGCCAGGTGACACAGCCCAGCTGGGAGCACAGCAGTGGACCCTGGGGTGGGCTCAGCAGGGCTTTGCTGCTGAAAAAAGGCAGACCTGTGCTGCCCTGTTTGTCCAGGGCTGCTCAGTGATCACACAGAAATAAGCATGTCTTAAGTCACCTCCATCCCTTGTTCTCAATCTATACTGAGTTAGTGCAAACTAATTGCATCACAAAATCACAGAGTATTCTGAGTTGGAAGAGACCCACAGGGATCATGGCTCTGAATGGCCCATATGAGACTCAAACCCACAACTTTGGTGTTATTAGCATCATGCTCTGACCAAATGAGCCAATCTCAGATGGTCTGGCCTTCATTTTCCTTTCAGGAGGCAGAAGGAGACTGGTGACTATCACAGGCAGCCCTTGTCTTCCTGCTGAGCTGCTCTGCTGTGGTTCTGTCACACACACCCGTGTGCAGCACAGCCAAAGCACCACAGCTGGGAGGGAATTTCAGACAATGAAAGTCCTCTGGTCCAGCCAGGCTTTGTGATATATGAAAGAATTGTGTTAATTTATATAAAGCGGCTTTTGCTATGGCTGCTTCTACTTGAATTTGTTTTTGAAAAGGAGAAATTATTCTCCCTCCTTAATGCAGACTTTGTAATGCTTATTGTATTCTTCGTTCAGGTCACTCGGTACCTGAAGCATCCCACTGCTTTTCTCCTGCAGATAAAATGGTGCCTTTTGTTTCCCCTTGTTCAGGCTTGACCTCTCCTCTTGCCCTGCCATCCACATCTCTCTGATGTCTCAATTTTTGTGGGCTTCACTGGTGCACGAGGAAGCCTTTGTGGAGGATTTAAAGGAGACCAACTTGTAGGTCCTGACATTCTCCCTTTTAGTTTCACCCCCTGGCCTCTCCCAGCTCCAGCAGGATCCTTCCTCCAGTGTCCCAGTTCAGCCTGATTCATCTTCCTTCCAGCAAATTTGCCACGGGAGCCTCCTAATCCTCTGGTTGGGGAACTTGCATTTCCCAGAGGGCACAGGACTAATGCTAGCTTTCCTGGCCAGCTGACATGCTCTCCTGTCTGCTACTCAGTGCCTGAGCTGGAAAAATCTAATAAAACTTTTACAACTAATAAATCACTGCTACTCTCACCTGCTTTTCTCCCTGTACCTCTTTTGTATCTTGCCATACTTATAAACCTGACACCTCATTTTCTTTCTCATTCTTGTCATGCTTGTCACTTGCCCATTTTAAGATTTTTCTGCACCTGGTAGATCTGGTAAATAGAATTGGATTGTTAATGATTAGATAAATTTCTGTGTGAAGGCAGGGTTAGAAGGTCAGCTAGTTCTGAAGAAAACAAGTCGGAGTTGATGTATAAATCAGAATTTCAAGTCAAATTTCTTCCTATTTGCTGCTTTAAAAAATAAAAGGACATGGAAATATTAAATTGACAAGAGAAAGACAACAATTCAAAAACTAGCAAGTTTTTAAACATATGTCATGAGTGTCTGGAACTTGCTACTTTTTGTCTATCAACATATAGTATTAATAAGAATTCATACAATTAGAGAAGATCTAATTAATAGAAGAAATGTGTAAGACATATGCTTAAAGCATACTTAGAGGTGTGTGTGTCCATTGACATAAGCCCCCTGGCTTCAGAGCACAAAGCAGCCACTAACTGGAGAGTTGTGTTGTGAGCCCAGAGCGGCAGCGTGTGCAGAGGGAGCCGGCCCTGCCCCAGCAGCTCCCCAGCACCCAGCCCAGGTTCCTGGCTCAGGAAAGCACAGGGCATCTTAGACAGTCTGCTTGCTTGGTTTTTTACAGGATGGGTAAAGTGGCATCTCTGTTTCAGAAAAGTTTGATGAGATGTCTTCATGAGAACATACAGTTAGATGGACTTTAGTTTTCTACAACTTTCAAATACAAATATAAATACACAGAATATGGCTCTGAAGGAGTCTGTGCTCTTTGCATTTCCAGGGCACACCACAGAGCCCTTCTGCATGGCAGAGGTCATACCTGGCAGATTTTGACTGACTACACACCTTAAAACATCTCTCTCCCCGAGATATATGCACATGTTATGGGATTATACATGAGCCCTAACAAGCATTTTTCCTATTGCCTTTTTTGAATATTAAAGATCAATATTTTTGTCATTATTTTGCTTTTCATTACCTCTTTAAAGCTGATGTTAAGTAACAAATTAGACTCAAAACCAACCGTAAAGAGCTGTCGCTGGCTGAGGTATTTGACTGAAAATAACCACAACTATGGCAGCAATCGTGTTGGTATTGGCAATAGAGTTATAAAACCAAGCACATCTCCAGAGGCCTCTACATACTGAATGATCTAAGACTTGTATATCTTTTGTCGTGCAGCAAAATACCAGTATAACTCACACAGCATAGACAAGCTAGGGTAGGCAGTGTGAGTCAGCCCCCAAAAGCTGAAATGCACTCTCATCAGCTGCAGCAAACAGCTGCTGGTGGGTGTGATTTGTGGCCTTGCCACTCTTCAGTGCCACCCCGGACATGCCCTGCACTGGGAGGCGCAGAGCAGGCGGGCACGTCCCACCTGAGGCCACTGAAGGGACCTAAAGCACAGCTGGGCTGGAGGGGTGTGAAGTGACCCTGCAGGACTGCTGGTCAGCAGGGCTGCTGCTCCACAGCCTGAGCTTTGTCACCCTAGCAGCAGTACAGCCAGCCTGGGGTTTGGCTGTGCAGGCATCCACATCAATAATGTTGGAGGAATAGGTATTACTGTAAGTCTTTGATAAATAGCTACAGCAAATAAGGGGCAGATAAGATGCTGTAATAAAAAGACAAATGGGTTACATGAGATAAGCTAGGAAGAAAACAAGTTAGATAGCTTTATAAATCACATCAAGGAGTTATGAGACATACAAGTTTGATCTTTGCTAGAGAAGCTAATGGGGAAGTATGAGCAGTATCTACAGACAGGAGAGCTGGACACTGGTAAATGAGAGATGCTTACAAGATAACAGGAAATTATTATCTTTCTATCATTACACTATTTAGATCTGGCAGCTTAGGTAGATTTGAACTCACATCTATCCTGCTTTTATCAATGACTTTAGCTAAAAGAAAAGCAAAAATGTTCACAAAGGCCTTGAGGCCTCTGCAGAAGCTGCAAGTCAGTAGTCCTGGGAGCAGATACCGTATTTTGTTTCCCTTTGGTGTTGAAGTTCCATGTGCTTCTTGGTCCCTCTTGGTCTGGGATCACACCTCACACCATCAGGAAGCAAGGTCAGGAATTTCATCCAGTGCCAAGCCAAAGGATGTACTGCAGAGCTCCATCCATATGGCAGCAGAGTAGAAATCTTAGTAGGATCCTTTTTTCCAGGGATGTGGGGGCAGGTGAGCCATGAGCCAAGTGGGGGTGTTGCCAGATTTCTGAAAGTCCCTCTGCAGTTGATGTGCTTCATCCCTTTTTATAATCTCCTTGAGCTAAATGACACATTGATAAACTGTCTAGGATAAATAGTGTTTTCCAGACATTACCAGACAGTGGGGACTTTTTCAATGATCCTTTGTCACCGTTTAAGATCAAAAAGGTTTGTAACCAGTGAAATGGGAGGAAGAAAAAGCTTCTTGATATTGCAGCGAGTGTTTAAGTATCCTATTGTTTAGTTAACATGTTTTGACAGATTTGGTTTCAAGATGCATAAAAGTGTAAAAAAACCACTGTTACATAACGCTCATCAGTCAAGGATTGAAATTTAGATTTACTCCTTACTGAACAGAGCTATTGTGTTCTACCATGGAGCTAGTGAAAATGCATAGCCATAAAGGGCTTGGATTTAAAACACAATATACCAGGTGGACTCGCACGGAGTGATCGGAATACTAAGTGTCACTGGTGGTTTGCAATGAGCCTGAGAGATTATTTGTTTTAGGAAGAAGGATGAGTAGGCTTGCTGTAAAAGTGTGAGGAATCTTTGATTGGGGTACACATGGTAGACAGGCCAAACATCTTTCACTGTGATTAAGTGGTATGAGACACTGAAGTTGGATTGCTTGTTCTGGTGATGCTGTTGCTCCCTGTGTGCCATGGCAAGTTAATCTGGTTCTGCAGTAGCGGGGGGATGAATTTTGGCATTTGGAGTATGTTTTATCACCTGTTCCCCTTCTCTGATTTCTCTGTTTGGAGTAGGGTCTGTGTGTGAGAACAGGCCCTCTGAGCTTTGATCTGCTTCAGGGTTTGCCCTAATGTCACTGTAATCTTGATCTCACAGGACACAACGCTTTAAAACAGAGCATGGCACAATCTGCACCAATTTTGAGCTGGGTTTATACTGCTGCTTGATTTTCCACATTCTGCAAGTTTCCACATGACCTGTACCTAGTACCTGCTGTGTTAGGGCTTCAGAGGGGACTCTCGGGGGACCCTGCTGACTACTGAGACTCCAGCTTCTGATCTGGTCCTTGCCTTGCTCCCAGCAAAACAAAGGTGATGTGCAAGCATGTCACTTGCATGGGAATTCATAATTTTGAGCCTTTCCCATGCAGTGCAGACTCCTAGCCTACAATGAGGAGAAACAATAACAGCAGTGCTAAACAATAATGTTTGTAAAATGGCAGGTTTTAGCTAACCAAGCTCCCCAGTGCTGTCCCTCCTTGCTGGCAGCCCTATCTCCTGGAAGGTTGGCCAGCCTTGGCTGCAGGGACGTGCCGCTGGAATACACACTTGGCAGAAAACCCTACTGGGAAAAGCAGGCACAGCTACAGATTTGGATGGAGTTACACTTGTTTACACTTGAACTGAGCTGGATCCCCAACTCTGCAGTAGCATTTAGATTCCTGGTGCTTTGCTGTGTCTGCCATTTGCCCAGGCCACCTACACACAGAGGCAATGCTGCAGCTCCTCAGGGCTTACAGCAATCTTGTTAGTTAGGGTTTTGTACAGGGCTTGCCTTTTTCCCCCCAAAATGTATTTAAACAAGTAGTAGCACTATGCTCTGCTTTTTTACTGAGCCAGTAGCAAAGGAACTAAGCACAACAAGAACAGCAGGAGAAATACAGAAAAGATGTGGGGGATTAAACAAGAGGCATCTTCTCATTTTACCAGCAAAGCTTTTACTGAAATATCTTTACAGAAAGAATTTGAATGGTTCTGATTTTACACAGAGTGACATTAAAAATAAATGCAATATTTTAAGCATTGTAAAATCTCTGTTACATCAGGCTCTGGCACTAGGCAAGAATATACACTTTCTCTTGTTTGCAAGAGAGTGGCAGTGGTTTGGGTATTCCTAGGGTAAAAGGGGAATGGTCCTGATGGATGGAGGCAGGGTTGCCACTGGTGTGTTGTAAGTCCTCTTGTAGCTGCTAATGAAGAGGTGCTTGCTGCTGTTGTTTGCAACCAAGAAGGATGAGGGCTCCCCGAGGCTCTGATTCTTGTGCTCCTGGCCATCCATAATTCTCAGTGTAGCGGCATGACATGAGCAAGAAAATGAAATGGCAAAAACATTGGTTGTCTATAAGCATCTTTGAAAAATCGATCCAATAAAATGTTCAATGAATATATTCACAAGTAATCTATGCAGCTCCATGAGCTGAAAATAAATATGGGAAAGACAAAGGTCAATCATTATATACCTTGTTCCAAATAAATCAAATAAACTGTCAGATGAATTATTTGTCAAATATGAATCGAGCAATTTTTGGTCTCCTCTAGTAGTATGTCAAAGAACCACATAATTAGCATTAGCTTGGCTCACCAGTGATGATGACTTGGCCCTGAAGTTCTGTAGGCCACGTTATTAAGCTGCTCAGAGTCTTCATTAATTTGTTTGTTCAGTTTGTCTGTGCATTGTTAGGTGCCCAAATAGATGTATGTCATTGCTGGGTTTGCACCTGAAGAGTTCGATTTTACCTTCTGCCCTTGGCAGATCCTTCACAGCAAACTGCTGTGAACATCTTCTCATTTGCTTCCATGTACTGTAGCTGATGCCTTGAAGATTTCTGTTCCTTTTGTCCTTGTTACCCTATTTGCTTCACTTATTAGCCTGTAAATGTCCATGGGAACTTAGAAATCTTGCCTAGATGGACCGGTGACTCATTATTAATAGAAATACCGTTTTAGAACTCATTTGTATGTTTTGCTGGTTTGTTCTCCTCTATTCTTAAGAGTTCATGTCTGCTCTAATTTGAGAAAAGATTTTGATTCTTAATTTTGTGCTCAATACTGGGATGCTAACTGACAGCATCTCTTTGCTTTTCTTCCCATTTTAATATACACAGCATTTAAAGCCAAATCAGGACAAATCACTCATTGCTTGTTTAACCAATGACTTCAGTAGAAGTTTTGCCAAAAGAAGATGCAAGTTTTGGGCCAGTTACCAGTTTCAGTGCTACAGAAATACTGGAAGGCCTCATACTGTATGTCTCATGGCTTAGACAAGCACGGTGGGGGACAAAAGACTGCCAAAAGGACAAGATACCAGGGAGTTTCACAAGCAGAGGTGGCAAAGAGGCTGCAGGATATGGGGAGGATATACAGACTTGGGAAGGAAGATCTGAGTACAGAAGCAGAAAGGAGACTTTGAACAAATGGAAAATCTCTCTAATTCCCAGCGCCCACAGTATCATCTTCAGAGGCAGCTTCTCATTTCAGTTGGCTTTCTCAGAACTTAGACTCATATACATGTAATATTTGATGACTTAGGCAGAAATAGGTCTATTTTCAAAGCTGATCTTTGCATTACATATTGAATCCATTATAGACTCACTTCTACTTTAATGAAAAGCCTGCATGAATGGCTTAAAAATGAAAAGTACTTACATCATAAATCAGACTGAGGCACTTGCTTGAGAATTAGCATGAATATGTAAAAACTTCCCCAATCAAATAAATGGTAATAGTAGAACTATTTTAGTATCTCAGCATAAGTAAAAGAGATGTAAGTGCACTCTGTATTCTGTGGCATTTTGTGCATTTTTCTCAGAGGTAATATTTCCATAGTATTTAAAGGACACATTCTGTCTTTTAATGTGGGGATGCAGTCTAACATGAGAGCAAGTCCTGATTAAGCTGAGTACTTGGATCCAGAATTTGTGGCTTGTGTTCAAAAACATTTTAAAAAGTAGTGGAAGAGAAACAGAACTAAGATGTACATGGAACTCTCCGTGACTCATAAGCAAATGCATAGAAGTGTGTGCTCTAGTGTACTGCATCCTCACAAGGAACTGTTCAAAGGATGCCTCACAACAGCAGAGGGGATGAAAAACTGACATAATCCTGCTCTTGGGCAGTTCTTTCACTCCACACTGTGGCTCTACATTGCAGTTTTCAGCCACGGAAGGGAATGATCACCAAGCAGAATGAAATAATTGGGTCAGAACTATGATTACAGTGTAGTTCTGTTTCACTAGTTAAGCTAGTATTTTACCCAAAAGATTTAAGAATTTTGGATTGGTAACAGAAATGAACAGACAGAATGAGAACAGCAAACAAATTAAACTTAGAGCCACTCTATTTTTCTATTTTATTTTCTTTCCTGGGGTTTGCTGGGCAGAACAAATGCTGCCTTGTTGACACTCCTATAGCCAATAGCACATTTTCTGTGCTTGATAAGGGAACAAGTATTTTTCACTTACCTGGGAGAACAGCACACTCAAAGTAAAACTATTATTTATTTATAGAACAAATGGGAAGGTACTTAGAGAAGATCAAGTATGTAGAATGAAATGCCAAGGTTTTCTTTTACATCACAGATGGAAATGATTTGCTGTCATCTCTCATTTGGAAGATCCTCGTCATTGTGGATGTTCTAACCCATCCATCCCCATGCAGAATATCCAGGCCTCTGTGTGCTGGGTTGTCATGGGTACCTGTGAGTATCCATGAACTCTGTTCAGACAGAGCCTAAACAATCACATAGCTACACAGAGAAAAATTATGTTTTCATCAAAAGAGCTGAATTTGGGCTCACACTTCTCTCTGTCTCTCCACAGAAGCTTGTTTACTCAAAAGCAGCAAAATATATAACATTTACAAAAACGTCAGCATAGCTGCAGCTTTGGAGTAGAGCGGGGGGAAAGGATGGGGTTTTTTCCCAGAGAAGGGGTAGAATGACTATTTTGGTCTCATGACCTTGGAGAAATGAAGGACCCTCTGAAAATTTTGGGGTTTGGTCCTGCCTGTCGACTACTCCAGCATTTATGGTTGCAGCCAAAGGACTGACTGAGTGCCTACCACCAGCTGCCATCTCCTCTCCCTCTCCTAGGAGCAGGGGAAGCAGCAGATTGGAAGTAAATCACCACAAAAGGCAGTATCAAGTAAGGATTCAAGCTTTCTGCCCCCTGTTCCACCTACTCTAGAGATATTTCCCAGCCCGTGGCTCATGGGTTCCCAATTTTGATGGAAAACACAGGCTGATTTTGAAATGTGACAGCGATTCAGAGGGAGGGAGGAGAGACTGCCAGATGGTTCTGCTTTGCACCTTCTTCAGTTTGCAGGATAACACTTTGTGATTTGCCATAAATTTATCATTTTCTTCTGTGCTGTGGAATGAAGCTAAACTTTTGGCCTCTTGGCTCCATCTTTCCACATAAGACCAAAATGATGCAGTATCGTGGAGGGAGGAGGAAGAACATCTGCTCTTGTACGTGCAAAGGGAATAAATGGGGGCCGTGCTATGGAAAGAAGGAGAAGCAGCTCATGAAGAACATAACTAGCAGAGCTGGAAACATCCCCTCACTGCCCACAGTGAGTGCCACACATCTTATTCCTCTGAGAGTCTGGCTGGAGGTGTCTTAGATCCATGAGACCAGAAGGAACTGTTTATTGACATGATCATAATCTAAGGTGGAATTATAGCCTGAATTGATGAACTTTTGGAGTTATATTACTTGTTACTGTACAAATCCAAATGACACTTTTTTTGCTAATTTTCTTTGCTCTCTTCCTGCTGGTGCAGCAGAAAATGGTGAAGCAATTCCATTGGGGCATGGTGGGTCACTAATCTTCACACCGAGGGACAGTGGGATGTGCTGTGCTTTCAGGTCTGTGTTTCAGTGTCCTCCTTCGTCCTGCTTCTGGCTTCTCTTCAGAGCTTCCATGGAGAAAATTTTAACCATGTTTTAATTCACTTTCACACTGTAACTAGTAGGAGTGTGACAATATCACATTACATGATTATTTTTGGTAGTTTCTACCAGGGACTAAAGAGTAACAAGACTATAAATACCCATTGCATGACCTTAATACAATCCTTCTAGTTTATGAAAATGTCAATTTTCTTTTATGATAATTGTAACAAATATAGCACATATAGCAGAAACTTGCAGTTGGGAGCTCTGATTTTTTTTTTTTAAGTTCAAGAGAGAATTCAGTACAGAAAACTTGTCAATAGGAGGGGTTTGGAACATGTGTCAACATTTGCAGAGAAACTAAGTTTATGCATGTAATTTCCATATTCTGATTGAATTTTCAACCAGGCTTTTAAAATTATAGTCCTAAACTTTGCAGTGAGGTTTAGTCTCTTCCAGGTTCAAATCAAGTCATGGGCATGGACTGGGCTGTTTAGCAGGATAGTGTGGCTCTATCATCCACACACAGAATGAAGAGCTTCCTACAGCTTGCCCCCCTCCATTTCGTGTCTGTTGCCAACAGAAGTCTTCCTGTGTAACTGGTGGAAGGAGGAGCTCAGCCCAGGAGATGCTCTGTGTTGGTCATCAGCTCCATCACTGTCCTGCTGCAGCTGAGGAAGGATTCATGGCCCTACATACCCCCTTGCAACCACCCCTGTTTCACTTCACAGCAGTCACCCCCAAATCCTACAGGTCCTTGTGTCTCCCCAGTCTGTGCCTTTCCCATTGTTTTGGTGCCTTTGCAGCAGCACAGCACAGCATGGAGTGTTCTGTCCCCAAGGAGGATGAGCTTTTTGCAGAGCCGAGTTTTCTGTCTGTCTCGCAAACTCAAGGGTGAGCTGCTCTACGTGCACATCTCCTTCAGCCATCCCAGTCAGGCAGGTTGGACCAGAGGCTGGACACTGGCAATGGTACAAGCAGTCAGCTACACCTAATATTTTGCATGTGATCTAGATGCATTTGTCCTGGGTTGCAAGATGTGGGTGGGGTTATTCTATTCCCATCTGTCAGAGGTGGGGCAGTTATCTTCTGTTAATTGGGCAGTTTTCTTTATCTCTTCCACAACCAGTCCTCCCTCCAGGATGTATCTCCTGTTAATGGGCCATCAAGCCTCACTGCATGACTGATAAAATTCCATCATCCCATTGGGAGAAGCTCCACCCAGGGGGAGGAGCCAAGCATTCCTACCTGGATATAATCTGAAACTTGGGACCCCAGAGCAGTCTTCTTCCACGGCATTCCCAGAGGAGCAGCTTTCTTCTCCACTGGATTCCCAGAGGAAGACCAGGCCCATCTACACCACCACTGGAGCTTCAGAGGAAAACTCCACCCTTGTACAGGATCCCTGCTCCAGCAGAGCCACATCTGTCACTGCAGGAGGAGCAGCCACCATTTAATGGGACTGCCACCAACACCCTGACCCACAGAGTGCCAGGTCGTATTCTGACTGTCAGTGGTTTTTTTCCTGTTTGTTTGTAGTATTACATTTGTGGTTTTTTTTTTTTTTTTATTCTCCTAGTAAAGAACTGTTATTCCTATTCCCATATCTTTGCCTGAGAGCCTCTTAAATTCAAAATTATAATAATTTGGAGGGAGGGGGTTTACCTTTTCCATTTCAAGGGAGGCTCCTGCCTTCCTTAGCAGACACCTTTAAAAATGCTGTCTTTTCAAACCAAGACAGCATTTTGTAATTTAGTAAAAGTGTATATACCTACTGGTTTTGCACTCTGAAATCTATGCACGTTTTCAGTACAATGTTACCTGAAGTGGCTTCCTCCAGAGCAGATGCCTGTAACCACCTGCCCTCTGATAGAGCATTGAGTGCACAGAGCCTAATACCTGCTATCATTTTTCAAAGAAGCTGCTTTGTTCAGGAACAGCCCAACTTAGGTTTAGCTACCAATTTACTGTAAATGTAGAAGCAATTTAGCTTCTACTCAGAAATGTATCTAAAGCATTAGCTTGCAAACAACTGTATGCACAGAAGTTTGGTTTTCTCAAGAGAGCAATGTGGGAATGTGCCGAGATAAGATTAATTAAATCCTTGCTATCTGCTCCTGTTTTAAAAGTTCTTCAGTGCTACTGCAATGGCTAGAATCACAAGTCTGCTTTTGCTATGGAACATATCTAAATGGAAATAAAGATAGCTACAAGTATATGTACATGTGAGCTCTGGTCAGGATAATAGCTTTAATATAAGAATTCATACTTTTTTGATAGCACCTGCTGTATTTTTGGTACTCCGATAGGAATTCCAGACTTCGAGAATAAATCCTTTCTCTATTCAAATCCTATTGAAATGAAAATTGTAATTTAGACACAATGACATGATTTACAATAATCTGTGTAGGTTGTAGCAAGAGTCTGTCCTTAATAAAACATTGATCTCAGTCTTATTTGTCACCTTTAACAAGGTCTTTCTTGCAAAGGAAGAACTGTCTCCAGAAGGTCTAGTTTAAACAATAAAGCAGGATGAGGACGCTCCCTGTTTTCCAGACTGAGTTTGTTTTATGGGACTAAATTCTATTAAGTCTGAATTTAAACAGAAACTCATCAGGAAAACAAGTATCAGTTTCAGTCATCTAAGATTTTAGTTTGCTTGGGGGTTTTTGGAGGTTTGTTTTATTATGAGACTTGGTGGCAAATCTGGTAGGACTAAAAATTTGCAGGTTTTGTAAAAAAAAGCTCTATTTCTTTGAACTCTGTCTCAAAAGTGTTTTCAGGTCCTGGAGTGAATTAAGATGGTTCATTTGAAGAAGGAGGTGCTCTGATTGCTCTTTTCATAGCTCTGTGCAGTCTGTCACGGGAATCATCACAAGTGTGCTTGGCACTGGGCAAGTCAGGAGTTTCCCAGGAGTCTCCTGCCGTGCTGGCCACGTGTGGCTGACAACTCCCTGCCCCTGGCAGGGATGATCCAGATCCCTTCTGGTGAGAGTCCCACGGAGCCTCAGGCACTGGGCCTTGGAAACAGAGAAAGCAATGCCGTGCACAGGTTGTAGGCACACAGTTTGTGGGAATTGGGAGTGGGGCTGTGGCCAAGCCTCATCCCCAATGGGCTGCAGCTGTGTCAGACAGGTGTCTGGTATTGAAGGTGATGAGACGTGGAGTGCTGAGGGGCACTGACCAGTCACAAAAGGGCACACAGGTGAAACAGGTGTAGCATCAAGGGTATAAGAAGCAGCACCAGAGAACAGTGCAGGAGAGAATGAGAGAGAATGAGCAAGAAGAAGCAGAAGCGTGTAACACTCTGTGGTGCTGCCAGTGGTTCCACCATCCCTTTGCTGCCCCCTGCTATATGCACACACTTGTGCCACTCCCCTTAGGCTGGTGGGCAGAGCTCTGTGCTGCCAGGCGGTGATCTGGCAGTCTCAACACGCTGACATTGCAGAGAGGCTTTCCTGATGAATGTCTGGGGCTGGAGCCCTTCCACAGGTGTGCCTCCGTGTTTAAACTACACAAGAATGCACTTCCAACTGCGGTGCTGCTAAAATATTTTTAGCGGAAGGGACTGATTTCAGGAGAGATGGGCATTTAGGTAGGATTTTCAGGCAGGTTGTTTCAACGTGGGCCCTGTTTTTTTACTACAGAGGTAGGCAAGGCAGAGAGCAAGAGGCCAGGATTGCACAGGTCTCCACTGCTGCCATGAATTGTCCCACAATAGATCCATTCAAATTTTCTTTTTATGAACTGATGATGGTTGGAAGGCAAGGGACTTTTTCACACCAGAAAGGATTTGACTCACATTTCCCACATTCAAGACGTTCAGCTGAGGCCTGTAAGGTTCAGATCATAGTTTAGGCTGTCATTCTCCAGTTAGCTTTCTCTCAGTAGGTTCCGTGTTTGTCCACAAGTGAACAAATAAATGTTGTGCTTCAACCCAAACCTCCAAAGCTTGCACGTGTGAAAGAAGCTGCTCTTACTGCTACACAAGCCCTTGGCTACAGCACTGCTGTGCCACCAGTTTGTCAGGATATATGACTATATATATGATATGAATAGCAAGAAGCTTTTCCTTTTTGCATATGCCAGGGGTAGGGGGAGGTTTAGAAATCACACAGCATTTTTGTGACAAATAGATCAAGGTTTAATACTTCTTAACCATTGCTGCATGTGAACAAAAGGACTTTATTTTGTAGATTAAACAAATTCTGGTGAGTGGCATCTGTTTCTCATTGGCCCTCAGGGCTAATCCAACACTGCTTTTTCTTAAGCTTTTCCAGCACAGCTCTGTTGCAGTAATGCTGGATAACACTATGACCAATATTGATTGTTCCAGGACTACAAAAGGTAGTAGCTGTTGCAAATACTTTGATCATTTCACTTCTCCATCAAATATATGTTACTTTCATGACGACTTTACAAAATCCCAAATAAATAGTTCTAACCAAAGGAACACAGATGAAAGTTAACCATGGTATGTATGTGTAGGTAAGAGCAGAAATCTTGCACTTGGTAGGCTTGTGCATTTGTAGCACTCAGCCTGTCTGTTTATCAATATTATGATCGCTTAAGAAAAACTGCATTTCTAAACCCTTAGTTTTGATTTTCATTGTTTTGTCAGCCATTTCTATATGATTGGCAGAACTTTGGATATAAAAGCCTACTTTAACCACAGAAACATTAGATCAATCATGAGATTCTATAGCTATTCCAGTTGTATCCTTTTCACTTGCCACCGAAACGCTGAAACACTGGGGATTCCCATTTTCAACTTGCCTAGGAAGTGTAGCAGAAGACTTACACAGATTTGTATCATCTGCTGTACATTTTGTGATAGCCTGGTACACACAGTCATCCTGAGGAGCTCGAGGCCTACATGAACCCTTGAATGAATGAGCCCATGAGTATTTTCAAGACAGGGCAAACACCTGAGGAACCCCTCCTCAGCTGGTGTGTTGTGCTGGCTTGGTTGTGTTGAACTGGAGTGTTGTGTAGTTCAGCCTTGACTCCCCATATGGAATAACCTTTTATACTGTTGACTCTTCCAAGTGATAGCAGAGGTTTTACACTGTGTGCCTGAGCACATCCTTAATTATATTACTCTTTCTCTGCTTGCTACTGGTATAGTGAAAATAAATTTTCATTTCAGTGATTGAAGTCTCTGTGACATCTAACCAGTGCCTTACAAAATAAAACTGTCGCTCATTTTATCTCTCCATTATTTCTTTAGCAATCTGATTGTCTATTTTTTCATTTCATATGTACACTGGCTGAAAACCTTAACAATATTGCCCTGTAAGTTTTATCTCTTTTATGAGGTAGATTGCTCCAGCGCCTTTCCAAATAAGAGTTATTTCTTCTGCAAGTCCTTTGTTTGAAGACTTAAAAGTCTTTGTGTATCTACAATTATCATCTATTAATCCAAGAGAATAATCAATCTAACACATCCATTAATAGAATGGTTTGGATATTTTCTCTTAATTTAATCTCACCTGCAAAATTTGAAATGTGAATTTCAAGCCCATCAATCATACAATTTTTTATACATGATAGTACAGTGGGAAGACTGAGTTCAAAAGTTCAGGTGGGTGACTTGTTTCTAAGGTCCTTTTGGGTTACCTTAGTTTATTTATGCTTTCTGCTTAGTACTTCCACTTAGAGCCCTGTTAGTTATGTTTGATACCTTGGAATTCTATTCTGCTGGATTTTTACCTCTTCTGGTATTTTTTTTAGCAAAAGAAAATATTTTTTCCCATCATAGTCTTAGAAGAAATTAGGGTAGAAGGGTCAACCAAAGCCCTGGATCAGCTGAAGTCTTTCAGTGAACTTCACTGAGTTTGAGATCTGTTCTTCAAAAAGGGGGATAAAACTGAGGTGGCAGCTCATCACCCTCAGCAGCCAGAACTGAAGAAGGCTGAAAAAAAATTGGCTACCTGCTCTCCCTTCAGTGTGCCATGGAGAGGTATGGATAGGTATGGATAAGTGGGTGAAAAGTATTTGATTAGAAGTACTTCTGGAGTGTGTGGAGCACTTGATATTTGCATATCCTACCATTCTACCACCAATATATTCACCTTCAGAACAGTAAGTATACCAGTGTTCACTTGGAGATTTTGATAACTGGATTTTCTGGAAGTATTTGCCGCAATAAAATAGTCCAAATTATCTCTCTTTTACTTTATTTTTTTAATCTGAATTTAAGTTTCTCTTTTTTGTGTTTTTTTTTTAAGGTCAAATTGCTGCTGCCCATGTAACCTGCATATGTTTGAGAGGAAACATCTGTTCTTACACCTGGATTAATATCCCTGAACCTCTTCCACCCACAGGTGAGGCAGCCCTGTCACCCCAGGTACCTGCCTGTGGGCACCCACACATTGCTTGTTACTTCTTGCTGGCTTTTTAAGCAAAGACCTATTGGTCAGATTGGTTTGGCTTTGATCACACAGTTTCAGCCAGAAAAGCAATGATATTCATGTTCTGTTCCCCAGGAGCAGCTGGAAATGCCTGTTTGAACAGAAAATACTGTCTGTACAAAAGCTGCCTCCAGCACAGGGTTGGCTGGGAGCTATTGCTGCTCTCAAATGCTCTCAAGGAGATGGGAGGGTGGGAGCAAAAGGGGCAATGCTGCCTGTTTGGTGTCTGTGCTGCTGGTCTGAGGGAGGTCTGGGGAAAAGGAAGGGGGAAAGGAGATCCTTAAACTGATGAGGAGTTGAACCTGCATGTAGAGATTAAAGGTTGTGTCTCTGCATTCCCACTGATTTTACTGGGGTCACTGGAACCTCTCAGGGACTCAGCTGTCTGCCCAGGCACAGCTAATTGCAGAATTGAACCCAGCTGATTATATTTGAAATTGTCTTTATAATGGTTCCTCCATGTTCTGAGGCTCCGTCATGTTAGTAGAAATCTAGCATTTTTACTAAATCTATATTTTGTGTGATCTTGAATTCAGAAGAGAGCTTGTTAAACTTCTATTTGTACTGTTCATCCCATCGAGGTTGCTTATCATTGTTGCACAAGAAAAGGAAACATATCAAATAAAAAAAATCTGTTTTATAGTTGGCAAATGCCTGTATTTTGTCTTTGTATGATGTGTTGTCATTCATCATCTAACCTTGGGGAAATCATGGGCACTCTAACAATGTAAGAGGCCAATAAAAAAGAAAATGATTTCAGTAAAATTTGAGCTCGGGATATGTAAAAGAGAAATGCCCCTGGGTAATAAAAATTACCCATGCATAATGGCTGTGGATGTATCAAGCAGGCATGCTGTATATACCCACACTAGCTCAGCTGCAGCTGTCCCTGCTCACCAGGCTCAGGTGTACAAAGATGATGGGAGAGAGTTGGGAGAGTAGGAGGTCAAGCAGGAAGCAAAGGAAGGGGGAGCCAAGTGCTTGGTAAGTGCTCGTGTCTTTACCCATCTCTTTCTCCTCTTTGTTAGAGCTGTCTCCTTTGATCTTGCCTTTCTCATTATTACTTTCTGCTACAGAATTTGGGCTCAGTTCCAAGGTTGAGGCCTGCTCCTGCTGAACGTGTCCCATATCCTTTCCCTGTTAGTCAGCCTGTCTCATTAGAGTCTGCAAGGCTTGTGCTGTGCTGCAGCAATGACTTTGCTCTCTCTTGCTTTGGTGCACTGTAGGGGCTGTGCTTCTCTCCATTTAATAGTTGGATACATTTTCTACTGTCATCCCCTTTGGACTTGGCTGGCATAGCTTTAGGAGGCTTCTTAATGTGCAGTTCCTTAGTTGTCACTTTTAGTTTTGTAAGGACCTACCCGTGCCTTAGTCACGGCCCCTAATGTTCTGAACAAGAAGGCAGTTTTTTACAAGAAACCTCTTTTCCAGCAAGTCCTGTTCTGACAGATTGCAATCCCAGCAAATAGTGTGGCTCCTGCTGGAGGTCTGAAGTTTACTGGATACTTCCATTTTAAATTTTACATTTTTGTTTATTGCAGTTTTTATTCTCACTGTCGCTCAAGCTAGCAAGGGGCATACATTTCAGGTTAGGGGTAGGTCAGTAGGTTATTGGGTGACTGGGGCTATGTCCTTCCTCTTGGCCAGAAGTTACCACACAGTGAGCATTTGACTGCCTTGGGCTATTTCCTGCCTGTCTGACCAGCTCCTAACAGGCAAGAGTCACATGCATAAAACAAATCACTGTTAAAAAGAAATCATTACGAAGGGGTGGTTCTGCCACTAGCACTAAGAATGTGGGAGAGGTCCCTGAACTTTGACACTGGAGTTAGAAAAGTCTTCCAGAAGCAGTAAGTCAGAGCTCTTGCAGCACATAAAGCTCCTTGCAGATAAGTCTAGACACAATCCCTCCTCCTCTTCTAGTACACATTACCCCAATGACTCTTTATTAATAGGAGTCTCCTTCATTTCCATGTGGCATTTTCCATTTGCAGTGACATAGAGGATTCACAGTGAAGGCCAGACCCTTCTCCACAGCAGGCACTGCATTTACTGGCTCCCTGCCCCCTGATTCCCCAGCTCGTTGTCCACTACAGCAAATTCAATCTTTTTGTCTTCTTGTCTTCATCAATGTAGCCTGTCACAGCTCCTAGTGTAAGCAACTGTGAGTTTTCACGTTGAATCAGACTGTTGCTGAATCAAGTCCTTTTATCTCCTTTTTCTCTTTTTAAAAGGGTTTAGTTAATCCTGCTGGCACTAATATTTGAGCAAAAAGCTGGGTAAATGAATCTATGATGAGCTCTGTGCTACTGTAACTGATTACCTCCAGTACCAAGCTAGGTGCTTTAAAAATAGCTGGGGTACCAGTATGTTCCAGCACAGTAATTTCTGTGCCTGGAGCAGAGACATGCCCGAAGAATCTAAATTAGTAGTAACTTTGCTGACTTGATTCCAGCTGCACCGGCTGTTTGTTTAGGTAGATAGCCAAACAGCCAACACCCACAAAGCTGTTAACTCTGCAAATCTTCCGTATTTCCTAAACTACTGCTGAAAAATTTCTGATGGGACCTGCATCTCTATAAAATCTATTGAATGATGTCAAAGCACCATTAGTCAGCATGTCATCGGGCCTACTTTGCGGTGTGGCTCAGTGATTTGTTTTTCCATTCTTGCAGAATGTGAAACTGGGAAGACTTTACACAGCAAGGGAGATGGGCACAGCCCGCAGCAGCTGATGAGCTGGTGGATGGTGCCCCAAGGTGTGATTTCAGAAAGAAGCCTGAGCCTGAAGAGGTTTTTCCTTCTCTGTTTTTTATATCTTTGGAAACAAGTGAAAATTACCTCTTTACAGTCTTGGTAAAGCAATGTTATTCCTTTTCTGCCCTTACTCATACAAGAGTAAGGGTGGTATCACCAAAAGGGTGCTGCACACAGTTAAATGTGCAATCAGCAGGAAGTAAACACACAAAGCCATGTCCTAAATGAGCACTGTTAGGTCACGTTTAATATTGGAACTGTTCTGGTTTATACCTGCTTTAGACCTCCTGATACTCAGCATAAATCCCTAACAATTATCACTGAGAAGAAGATGGGGCTGGAGGGGAGCAGGCTGCCTGTGACAACAGCATCCCAGGGTGAAGCCTGCACTTTATTGCTGCTTGGCATCTCCCCAGGTCTGGGACTCAGGGAGAACCCACACAATTTTCTGAAGCTGAATCCTTTTTCTCTGGCCATCATATAAGGTCAGCCTGGACTAGAGGAGTTATTGCTGTCAACAGTAACAGACGCAAAAAAGTTACCACTTTTTCTGAAAATGAAAACAAAACGAAAAAACCCCAACACCTCTCCTGCCAGCCTACAAAGCAAGGACACCAGGCAACAGTTCAAACAGAGCCCTTGCGTACAAACAAACAAAGACGCCTGACAGGGCTTGAGGCAGAAAAAAAGGCACAGCTGTACCACCACATCAATGAAATTGTATGAGCCTTTTTATTCTCAAGGATGCAGACAGATGCCACCTGAAACCCAGGATGCTTGGAGATACCACACACACACATAGTTAAACCACACACATTCTTTGAGCTTCCCTTCTGAATCTCCTTTGCACAAATGGCATTAACACTGCTAGTGCTGATGGGAACCAAGAGAAGCTGTTCTCACAAAAGCTTGAACTTGTACAGAACCAAAGGGTAGCTCAGCAAAAAAGGTTTTTTGAGATGACAAATAATGATTTCTTAGAAATCACCTCTATGTTAATGACTGCAAAATTAAAAACAGACACTGAAATTTGAATTTAGAGGCTAGGCAGCAGAAGATGGTGACTGTAGATATTATTTTTGTTGCCCAAGTTGACTCTCATTGAACCTAATTTTCATGCATGCATCCAAGTCACCTTGTAGATACCTGTGCGCAGTGTGACTTGTGCAGGGAGATGCCAGCTTGTATCCCTGGAGAAACACTCTGCAAATAAGGGCTGTCTCTGCAATAAACTGAGTCACACTCTCATCAAACTCGTAGTATTTGAAAAATGCCTGGAAATATGACCAGTTTTTAAAATAAATGTTAGTCAGTTGATTCATTAAAAGGCAAAGAGGCGGGTAACACCCTTTGTGAACTTCATGGTTTTGGCACAGTTTCCACTGCCTGGAGAGAGGCTGTGTAATGTCTTTAGGGGAGAGAGTGGTTGTGTAAAACACCCATTTTTTACAGTTCAAAAGATAATTGAATTTTCTGATTCACAAGCTCTAGTTTTTTTATCCTCTCTGTCCTCTAGTATGTTATTGCACAGTCTCCCTGGTCCTTCCTAAGCTCCCAGGTTAAAGCTGGCTCATGAGAGGGGGCTTTGGACACTGGGTAGTGTAAGTGGTCTGACCAAACTGAAAACGTGCTGAAGTCCCAGGACATAGACTGTGATTAGATAATCTGATGGCCAGTTTCTTATCACTTGGGTTTTTTTAGGTTTAAATTGAAGGCAGGAGCCAGCTGGGTTAAATTTCCAGTCAGATGCAGAGGAGATTAGATGAGTGGTTTGCAGGAAAAGGAAGTAATTTATTTCATCATCTGCAGTTGGCACTGAGGGCCAGGGCTGGGAGGTACTTTGGGGCAGCAGCATTGATGACTTTTGGCCGGGAAGGGCTGAGTTCATGCGGTGGCAGACGTGGCTCCATGGCAACCTTGCTGTCATTCCTAGACTGCTGCCACTCTGCAGAGCAGCACAAGAAAGGAAAAGCTACAGGAGCAGGGGTTCCTGGCGTTAGAGGGCAGCATCATAAGCATGCCTTTCTTTCCTAGCAAGGAGGGTAGGACTGTTTCAAGCAGAAAAAGAAATGCTGCCCATGCAAAGCCTGAAAAAACTCATTTCAGACAATTCTAATATGTCTGTGGAAGAAAGAGCAATTTCTTCATCATCAACAAAATACAGGGCTTAAGAAACCCGTGGCTTACAATTTAATTGTAAGATTTCAGAGTGGAAAATACATTCTAGATAAACAATAATTAAAGAGGATTTTCCTACCAAAAAAAGTGAGAAATCTGACTTTAAAGTGAGGATATATCTTGGTGCGAAGATATGGATCTTAATCTGCAAAAACCTAAAGGCATTAATCTTTTGATAAAATATTTACATATGCATATTATAAGCTTGTTTGGGGATTTGTTATGCACTGGGTGGAGAGTATATTATGCAGACACTAATGAAAGAAAAAATAAGCTTTGTAAACATGTTCTGTATTAAAACTGTACAGGGGTTCAGGTAAGTTCAGGAGAAGTGGTGCTTTCCCATTGTACAAATGGTACATGTTCATATGTGCAGGCTAGACAAATTCTCTGTAACACAGTAGAGAAGCTTCATCAGCCTCTTCCCTGCTTCTACTGTAGAAGGTGGTGCAAAGCCCCTTTGGTTGTGCCCTTCAAAATACAGCCAGGGAGCCACTCCTCATTGTAGAAAGAGGCTGTGCTTTTGAAAGTGAGTAATGCTGAAGAAATAGATCAGGAGTAATGTGAAGGAATTTTGTTCTCAGATGTGGTGTCTGCTGTAACTTTGGTGATGCTGTTGGGGTAATGGCTTCAGGGGATACTGACTACCTTATGTCCCAAACCCACTGTTGCAAAATTTCACTACAGTGTGTTCATTAAAACTTACTTAGAATAAACAAAAATATTCATCTATCATGCTAACTAGTATCAGTTATAAAAAAGGAGATACAGGATAGTGGCTTATCTCTTATACCTGGCAATTAAGCATGACTGAACTGCACTCATGTCACATTTTCAATGCAGTACAAGTCCACCCGACTCTTTATAAACCAGAAAGGAGCCATGGTGCTGGGCAGTAGGCAAGGGACACACAGACAGACATAAACTGCGCCTTCCTGGCCTGTGGGTTAGCAAAAAACATAATATATGAGCAAACAGACTGAAAAATCATTGAGAAGTCTCCTTTTATTGAAGCAAAGCAATATGTTGCAATATACAAAAATTGATTCTTTCAAGCTTCCAGAGATATTAGAGAAGCATTAGAGAGAACATCACATTGGCCACTAATTCTTAAAAAAACCTGACAACCCAAACATCTAAAAAAGGAAGCCTTTGAAGCAGTTTTGATAGTGCTGTTTTAATAAATTTTGATGAGATAGGAGTTTCTGTGGCAGCAACTTATAAACACTGGTGTGGAGATTGATTTAAATGAAACAATTACAGTCTATACTATTGAACCTTAAAAAAAAATCATACATTTTTGTGAAGATCAAGCAATAGCTGGAGAAACCACCTTAGACTGTGATCCTTGATGGGCACATTTTGAATATACTAGATTTTTTTACACTTAACTGAAAGTCAATAGTGAGACTAATGAGGAAATGTAATGCTTTACCTTTCTTGTCTTTTATAATAACTTAGTTCAAGCAAGCTTTAGGAAAATCACACTTTCATTTCGAGATTCAAAAGATCAATACAACAGTATACATTTAGTGCTTGAGGGAAAATTTACTAAAAATCGTTTCATGATGAAAATGCTAAAGGCAGATGCTTTTGTTCAATCTGTTGCTTTGAAGGGACCTTGTAATCTTAATTCCACATTAAAGACTTATGGTCATTATATCAAACAAAGGCAGTAGGGGTCCCTGTAGAATGATTCTATTAAAAACCCCACAGTATTAACACATTTTAGCATAGCAGTCTGTATAATTACTTTGGACTAACAGCTGATCCTGCAATATATTTGACTCTAATACATACAAAATCTACCCGTTGTTCTTTGCCTAGCCAGTGCTCCCCCATCCAAGTGAAGAGGGTCACAGAGTATTTCAGCCAGCAGTGTTCTACCTTGCAAAATTTTGGCGGAATAATCAGCAGAAAAACAGATTAAGCTGAACTTAGAACAATCCCTGTGCTGATAAATCCCTTTTAACAGCCCTTTTTTGTTTTTGTGGTGGCACGTATGATATGGAAGCTTTCTGCGTATTTAGAAAATCAGTTGAAACTTGTATTGAAACCATATATCAAGTAAGGATTTACTAGGGAGGGTGACCTTAGTCACTGAGCATTAGACCCTTCGTGTCATGGTATTGGCAGCTGGAGACTTCTTACTGTGGTACCATGTTCTCAGTGTGGCTCTGGGATCCTTCACGGCAGTCCCAGATGATTTGGTCTCTCAACAACTGCATTTTCCCAAAGCACAAGAGAAGTTCAGACACTGCAGCAGTCAGAGAGTATTTAGCTCCAGTATCTGACACCACTCTAGGCTGGAGGGCAGAAGGAGAAGGAGAGGTGATGCTCCCCAAGCACATGCTGTGCATCCTTCCTTTTCCACTAGTTCACATTTGGGCTGCATCTGCCCTTGCTAACTTTGGATTTTCATTTATTGTACTCTAAAACCAGGAGCAAATTACTTGACCTGTATTCACAGCAGTTGCGTAATTTTCATGTAATAAAAGGAAATTTATTAACCTAACGTTGTTACTTTTCAGCTGAGATAATAGAAGCAATCAGCACTGCTGCTGAACTCTGAGATCCTGCCTGGACAGCCGTATGAACAGTAGAAATACAGAGGGCTAGTGCAGAATCCCATCACATGTTGCAGTCTTGCATCTCTTGTACATCCAAACTGCTGCAGTGGGAATTTTGAAGCTGCCTGAATTGCAAAATCAGGCCTTCAGGATGAGAGAGGATGTTCTTGCTCACAGAGAAAGTCCTACTGGGCAATAAGTGACAGTGCCAAACCTTGGTGTAGAGGGAAGTGTTCTAAACCCAGCCTGTCAGATATTAATGTTTACTCCTCTCAGTTGCAGAGTCAATTGCAGCATGGAGAGAATCAGAATTGTCTATGTGTGCAATAAAGCTGGGCTTGCTCCCAGTCTGGCAGCCAGTGTCATTCCTGTGGCTGGCATTTCAGGTATAGCCACCTTGCAAATGAGTTTAAGTTGTGCACAGTATAGGAGTTTCATTCTTTCTAATCCTGAGACAGAAGAACAGGATATTTTTTTTTCGCCTAATGAATGTAGTCTTATCTCCTGCTGAGATTTAATACACTGCGGGGAACTTCTAAATGTGGTGATTGTTTTTGGAAGGCAGGTAAAATGACCAAGAAGGAAATTAAAATAAACAGGACAGAGACCCAGAAAATCCATTTTAGAGAGCAGACACTACAATGCAAGAGACCTTTACTCTACAGAGGGCAAGTGTAGGGGTAGGCAAAGGGGAGCAGGGAAGGATCAATGCCCAAAGCCCAAAGCAAAGTATTTGGAAGAGTGCCTTGAAGGCTTTAGTCTTTTCTCTCTAGTCCTGAGAGCAGAAGGAAAAGCAAAGTAAGCTTCCCAGCCTCCTCCCAGCGGTTCTGCTGGAACCTAAGCAGAAGGAAGCGCCTCTAGGGGACTGAAAGCAGTAAAATATTTCACTACAGTTCACTTTTTTTTTTTTTCAGTCTGCCACAACTGAGGGAAGTTTCTTGAAATTCAACAACTTATCAATTATTTCTAAAATGGGGCTTTATCCATGCATCTGGACCCCAAAATAGGTATTGTTACTTGTCAAACGTGCAGTTCATGAAAGAAACTTTTCATTATCTGTTTTGTATTAAAGGTCTGACTCTTGGATGTAAAAACACAAAGAGCTAGAGAATGACTGCTTGACTTTTCTAGTTTTATCAATTTACATGCGCCTACCCAGACTTCCTGAAATCAATCTGCCTGTGACTGCCCTGCAGCTCTCACACACCACTCCAGACCCAGCTGTGCACAAGTAGCTGCAGTTTTCTCACAACTTCTAGAAGACAGTATGACCAAACGAGGAAAAGGGCCTTAATTGTGCACGTGTCTTAGTAACAGTGCATTGATTTTTCATAACACACATGAACTTTAAGCTCCATGTATTTTTATGTATTTTTATTCTCTGCTTTTGCACTTCCCTGCATTCCTCTCTCTCCCGAGCGTTTGTGGTGGAAGCAGCCAAATATTTCAGGTATCACAGTGCTTTACTTTGAGATCAGTGCCAGGCCAACAGAGCAGTGGCATTAGTGAGCAGCCCTAGAGCAAGGAGTCACACTTTGTTTCCAGGGAGGGAGGGTTTCCTGCCCGCCCAGAGCTGCATCTATCGCTGCACACAGCAGTGGTCCCTCTATTCAGGTCACCGAGCAGAGCTCCAATCTCTCATTCTCATCTGGTGTTTCATGCTCCTGAGTATTTGCTTTTGCAACTGCATTGAGTTACTTGACATGTGAACCCTGGACTATGAGAGTTTCTTCAGGTATCTTGTAATCTTGAAGCAAGAACAAGTAATTTTGAGGCAAGAACAAGTAATTTCGGGTTCTGACAAAATCTGTGTGAATAAGAAAAAAACAGCAGAGTGGGGCGAGCTCAAGGGCTGGTGATGGCTCCAGCACACCATGCCCCAAGGCTTCTGTTAAACACCTTCACCATTTCAAAATGCAAGTGGAAAACATCTCTTCCAGGGATTGCAGAAATGCACATAAAGTGGATTTTGAGCACCCATAAATTGAGGAGAGGTCAGCGACAGGGCAGCAATCCCTGTACAAGGTTGTATTTACATTATGCTATAGAGGCTTCGAGGCCTGGAATTGTTCCTTAGAAGCCAGCACGCGGGGAGAGGGCCGGAGATGACCCCTCAGGACGACAGCCCCCGGGGTCGGGGGGTCCCGGTGCGGTGCCAGCCCGGCCTGTGGCGGGGCGGCCGTGAGGGCAGCGCGGCGGAGCCGTGAGGGCAGGGCGGCAGGACCTTGAGGGCAGGGCGGCGGAGCCGTGAGGGCAGGGCGGCAGGACCTTGAGGGCAGGGCGGCGAAGCCGTGAGGGCAGGGCGGCAGCACTCTGAGGGCAGGGCGGTGGAGCCGCTCCGCCCGCCCCGCGCTGAGGCGCCGCCGCCACGTGACCGTACTGGGCCGGCGAGCGAACATGGCTGCGGCGGCGGGGTGAGTGCGCGCCGGACCGGCACCGGGAGCCCCGGACCCCCCGGCAC
>VXAX01001775.1:657557-674790 GCA_013399835.1 Leptocoma aspasia
CTGCGAGGGGCACGGCACGGCCGGTGGGGGCTCGCGGTGGGCCGGCGGTGTCCCGGGGCCGGGCAGGCAGGGCATAGGCTGCCGCCGGGCTGCGTGCGCTGGCCCCGGTGCTCCCCGAAAGGATTTGGGGTTTTGCGCGGGGCGGTGAGAGAGCTGTGAAGGGTCCCACGGGCGGGTCGGCTCGCAGTGCCTTATCCTTTAAGTCGCCTCAGGTTTGGTTGGAAGTGATGCTTAGAGGTGGCTTGGCTTACATAGCACAAGGGTTTTCCCACATTTTATAGCAAAATTCAGCCATTTCTTTCCATGCTGTAAGAAGATGCCATTATAACTGTACGAAAACGGAGGGGGAAGTTTCCAAAGTTGCCGCACACGGGTCAGGCTGGGGCTTGGCTGTGGCCGGGGCTGTGGGGAGGTCGCTGCCCTGTGGGTCCCTCCGGCTCTGGTGTCCCCAGCGCTGTGCGGGCGTTCCCGGCCCGGGAGCTCCTGCCCCGCGCCCTGGGGCCACCCTGGGCCGGCCTGGGCTGGGAGGACACGGGGCGACGCCGGGACATCAGGCTGTCTGCTTTACGAGAGGCGCTGAGTTGGCCGTGAAGAAGTTTTACACCTTGAACAGCCGCGTAGTTGCTTTTACTGTTTGGTTGCATCGCCTGTTTCCTTGTGCTGCTGTTAGCGTGGGCCTCTTCAGTTTCACGTATGGGATGTGGAAACAACATTGAAAATTGTTTAGGCTTCAGGCTGATGTTGGTGAATTTGCTCATCAGCAAAAAAGGCCCAAATAAATAAGGCCCAGTCAACAAACAAGTGATAATTTACTAAAAAGTAGTTTCAGTGGTTTCTCGTCTTCATTGAAATCTGGATCCTCTCTGTGGGATCTCAGTAGAACAGGAACGGCAGTCCATGAATTTTCTGCTCAATAAAACAGAAGTACAAAAGGTTAACTAAAAAATGGTAGGAAAACCAGAAATAAAATAGGAGATCTGGTTACCAGTGTGTTCTGGTGCTTACTTTACAGCAAATCCAAAACATCAGATGAATCGTATAGTGCCAGAATGTACGTTCTCTAAAATATAAAACTTCTGAAATAAGCATTGAAAATCAGGAGCTCCAGGCAGAAGAAAAATATCCTTTAAAGGAACAGATGTAGTTTAATGTTCCTAGCTATATTTCACTTGCAGTATAATAAAAGAGCCTGTCTATGAGCTTGGGCCTAAGTGATCATAAAAATTGGATGTGACAGCCAGCAGGAAACTGCCAGCTACTGTGGGAGGCCTTCACCAGACTGAGCAGTGGTTGAATGCCAGTACCAGACTGGAGAAAACAAGGGAGCTGAGCTTCTCTTGCCCTTGCCCTCTTGCAAGTGTCCACTTTTGACAGCAGCTAAGGTTTATTAGCAGAAGCTTGCGTAGCTTCAAAGAGGCGTGCACCACAAAGCAGTGCTTGTATCAAATACGCTTCTTTATCAAATGTGTAACTTCACATGAGAGTTTTGGGTTGAGTTTGTGGCTGGGGATGCTGGAGTCCTTGTTCTAAGAGAAGAAGCAACCTTGAAGGACCAGCCAATGTGTTGTATTAATTCAATTCTGGTAACTCTGCTGAAGCAAGTCCGGAGGAGGTCATGAGGTTGATCACAGGACTGAAGTGCCTCTTGTAAGAAGACAAGCTGAGAAAATTTGGGCTGTTTAGGAAAGGAGAAGGCTGTGTGGGGACTCACAGCACCTTCCAGTATCTGAAGGGGCAACAGGGAAACTGGAGAGGGACTGTTCATCAGGAACTGTAGTGATAGGGCAAGGAGTAATGGATAGAAACAGAAAAAGTGGAAGTTTAGGCTGGATATTAAGAAGAAATTCTTAACTGTAAGAGTGGTAAGATGCTGGAACAGGTTGCCCAGGGAGGCTGTGGATGCCCCAGCATTGGCAGTGTTCAAAGCCAGGCTGTGCAAAGCTTTGAGCAGCCTGGTCTAGTGGGAGGTGTCCTTGCCCATGACAGGGACATGGGACAAGATGATCTTTAAGGTCTATTCCAACCCAACCCAGTCTATGATTCTGTGATTTGTGGGTCTTGTGGGATATAACTGAGTGATTAGAGATCATGGGCCAAAATGAAAAGCTTGTAGTTTCTTCCCTAGAGAGAATTTTGTGGCAGTTTTTTTTTTCCAAGGCAAATACCATAGTTTTACACCGCTTATGCCGTAATTGCATGTGTATTTGTAGGGTTGATACACATGTGAGGCAGTTACATATATGTACCCACTCAATTTACTACAAGTCATTGAACAGCCAGTCCTGTGTGTGACATTTTTTCCCTGTGATCTTGTGTATTATGAGGGTTCTGTTTCCCAATTTTTATTTGCCATGGAAAGCCAGGTGTACAGCCATACACCTTTTTATAAGACTTAAATGCCCCTGTCATTATTGTCTCTGACAAGAGCTCTCTGTGTTGGCTGTGGAAAGCTTGTGCATGGTTCACATGTGCCAAGTGACTGGATCTCTGCAGGCACAGCAGCACCTCTTGTTCTGCCATGCTGTCAGTCCAGCCATGGTGGTGCCATCAGTTTGTTTATTTGGGTGCTTGCAGGAGAAAAAAGAGAGCAAGAGCTGTGGAGGAACCAAACTCCTCTAAGCTGAATATTCTCTCTAAAACTTAGCTGGTTTTCTCTGCAGAATTCCAGTTGTGAAAGCTGGTGTATTTCCTGGCAGGCTCACTCCACCTGATCTGTTACGTCCAAGGAGGAACATGCTTTCACTTAGAGAAAATGTGCACGAGAACTGTCATTTTGCACTAGAATGCAGTTTAACTTTAGCATTAAGATCCCAGTAAAAGGCACACTTAAATGGCTTATTAAAACTACTGGATGAATTGCTGCCTGATGTAATTATTTCTCCTTAAGTCTCATTTGGATTGTCAAAGGTTTTAAGTGTAATGAAAGCATTAATATTAGACTTAAGGGAGATGGAAACGTGCCTTTGTAGCAGCTTCCTGTGAACTCCAGGGTGTAGGATTAGGCCTGGAGGAGAGAGGTCAGAGTTCTTTCTTTTTTCTTTTTTTTTTTTAATCACAGAAAAAGATCTCTAAACTTGTGAAGTGAGTAAAATTGCAGTGTGGGTGACTTTTTTCATTCCTTTGAAGGAAAACATGAGACAGGCTGTGCTACAACCTCTACCTGTTGTGGTTTTTTTTTTTTTTTTTATTTTTATCAGCAGATACAAAGATCTGCGAGCAACATATTATCATATGGGTATCTGATGATGTTCTCTCCTCCCTTTTATAAATGCCCCATGAGGTGAGCATATGGTTTCCAGGCCATTGCACGTACTTACTCCAAGGGATGATCATGCTTGGAGAACAGCCTTTTCAGCCTCTTGTGCCTTGCTGAATTACTGAGCCACTGCTTTGTACCTGGAAAGCCTTGCCTATTTTTAGTTTAAGGTTCACTATCTGACTTAAAACTTTCAGTAGCTTTTGCTAGGATTGTATGAACTTGCTTCCTTCTTCCTACGGGCATGGGTACCCTAAAACAAAAGCTCATGCTGTGCTTCCAGGCTGTGCTGATGTGCTGCAATAGATAGTCTGCAGCCCTTGTGGTGATTACCTGCCTTGGTGCTGGGTTGTCAGGTGTGTTGGAAGGAATAAAAATAAACACACTTGGGTTTTGTGCACCATCAGCTGAACTTGTAAGCAGATAGTTTGAAAATTGGATTAGCAAGAGCAGTCCTTTACCTTCGAAAATTACTTATGCTGTTACATCAAGTGGTTATAAGCAAATAAAATAAAGTATTTTATTAGCTCTTTTATGCTGTGATTGCAGTAGGAAATTATAGGGTTTACATTTCTGAGGTTGATAGAGTCTTTTAGGAGGTTATGCAGCTATAAATCAAAGGTTACCTTTCAGATTGCCTATGAAAGCTATATAATAATTAAGATGTGGAGCTTTGCTCCTCTAAGGTTAAGTTCTTTGATGGTGGGTGCATTTCTTGTCATCTTAACATAGTAACAAGTTAACTGCACCTTTCTGGCATCTCCTGTAAAGCATAGCTGATAGAAAGTGACTGTCCAGTCAGTCTTGAAGAAGCTGAGGTGGAAGGACAAATTGGACTTAAATAATAGGATTTTAAGGATTAATTTTATTGATCATCTCTAATACTGAAGCTCCAAAGCACAGGTTTGCTATATTAAGCATGAAAAAACACCCCCCAAAAAACCTGCTTTTAGATTCTTCTCATGTCATCTGGTTAAACTCCTCCTTCTGCTCCATATCCTAGAAAAGCTGTAGTGTTTCTACTGGTAAAGCTCCAAAAAGTGCCCGTATGGACCTGAAACAAATGTGAATGAATCAGCCACATATTCTTGAGGTACTTTTAACATCTAAAATTACTTAGTAACAGCAAGCTCTCTGCTTTTAAACTGTCTCCTCGCAGTTACAGTTGTGTTGAGTACAATCTTTCAGAAACTTTCTGGGCTGTCTCAGCACGTTTGTGTCACCTTAGGGACAAGCAGTGGTACCCAATACATGCTCCTGTTTGAGTTCAGTCACTGGCTGAAGCTGCTTGTGTGCCTGCAGGAATAAACATACATACATAGAAAAGAGATTTGCAGATCCTGTGTGCCTATGGGAAATGCTGTTGTCCTGTGTCTGCTAGCCATCGTCTTTTCTCTCCATTCCCTGTTTCCCAGAAGGACTTGCTGAAGTTCACTAGACTTAATGTAAACTTCCACTTCTGTTTTCAGAACTCAGAACTAATTTTCTTCCCTCCTGCTTTGCCTCTCCTCAGCTGCCATGGGCTGTAGTCACCTTGTGTTGCATTAGCCAAAGGGATGTAATGAGGGCTGTGCTGTGGGCTGTAGCTGCAGCCAGCCTTGTCTGCTGTTTCCACCTTTTTCCTTTGGTACCTGTGTGAGCAGTGCCTGATGGTCGCTTGGGAGCAGTGAGTGTACAACATCTCTTCCCCATGAGTGATGAGCCTCTTGTTAGTACAGTTGAACTAAACTAATGAACGCTGTGCATCTAAATTGTGCTAACCACTGTCTTTGCCATTAATTGTCAATTGGAAAATTCTCTTCTAGACCCTCCTTTTGGCTGGGGAATGAGACTCTGAAAGTGCCTGTAGCACTCTTTGCCTTGAACAGAAGACGACTGTGTGAACGCCTGAGACAGAATAAGGATGTCCAGAAGAATTCAATTGTTCTGCTGCAGGGTGGAGAAGAAACCCAGAGATACTGTACTGATACTGGTATTGTGTTTCGCCAGGTAAGAGCTGAATCAAAACTTCAAATTGCAAATCTCTCTTCGACTGCATAAATTTAAAAATTATTTAAAATTATTTTCTCTCTCAGATGTCCGTTGTCTTGCTTCACTTAAATAAATTGGCTTCTTTATCACATTGCTTCTTCAGCTTTGAATTGCACTCACTTTCAGTGCTTTAGTGCTGGCTCATTATCTGGTTGAAAGGGCCTAAATCTGTTCAAGGCCTTACTGCTCACCAGTGTTTGAATCTAATCTTGAAGACAGCAGTGGAATATTTCTTCATTTTTTCAGTCTTGTCTGTGAGCCAGAAAACAACCTTCTTTGTGTAATAAAACATCTTACAGGGGACCTAAGCTGAATTAATTAATTAATAGAAAAGTATATTTCATGGCTTTATAAAACAGCAGCCTATATCTTGGAATTTACAACATGTGTCTTCTTAAATTAGACTCTTCCTTAAGTACCCATGTGTCCTTCTGTCACAAATAGGACTTAACACGTTCTGGGGATGTTGGTGTAAAAGATCTCAAATTCTTTATATCACATACCCTGCAGAGTTTCTGCAGCACTTTGTTTCGTGAATTTAATTGAACTGTTGTATTTTATGAAAAAACAAACCCAGTAAATTCTAATTTAGATAGCACATATCTTAATGTAGTTATTAGTCTGATTTAGAGGAGATGCACCTTTCAGGGTACTAGAGCATATGTCTGTCCTTACCAGAATTAAATCCTGTATTGTTAGGTGTTTTGTTGTTTGCTTGCTTGTTCTTAAAATAACTCTTGGCTAAGGGCTGTTCCTTGTGCAGCTTCCTCTTCTCTGGGGAAGGTTGGGGTTTCACTTCAGCACTCTGCCTTTGCAACCCAATGAAGCTGCACTCTGCTTTTGCCTTGTCTCTTGTGAGGTGATTGTTTCTCCCTGATAATACATTCCTTAATTCTAGATTGGAAGAATGTATTTTAATTTGTAGTGTATGTTTATTGTGCTGAGTTAACCTCTTTATGGTAGTTCATTAATCTCTGATTCTTTCCAGTTGCCAACAAAGAGATTTGTATTATTCTAACCTAAAACTAACCAGTATGAAAAGGTTTAGATCTAAACCACTTCTCCCCCTCCAAAAGCAAGAGACCTCTTCCAGCTATGTGGAAATAGGAATTAATATGTACTGTAGTGTATTTTTAGAGCAGGTAGAAGCGAGGTCTTTCTTCTAAGAATATATTTTGTTTTAACCTAGGAATCTTACTTTCACTGGACTTTTGGAGTAACTGAAGCAGGCTGCTTTGGAGCAGTAGATGTTGATACTGGAAGATCTATGCTTTTTGTTCCTCAACTCCCTGAAAGCTATGCTGTTTGGATGGGAAAGTAAGACCTGTCTTTTAACTGCATTCTGGTGTATCCAAGTACTTTATATAATGTAACTGCCTGTAGAGCTCCAGTGTTGAGTCATTTAATCAGATTCCACCAAATCCTACGTGGTAGGAATGATATATACATAGAGTGATATATACAAAGATACAAAACATGATCAGTTGAGATTGATCATGTGATATGAAGTGATCACCACCATTTGGAACACAATACCCTTAGAATTGGAACCCATGAATCTCATGGTGACTCTGAGAGGAAGGTGAGCCATAAAGAAAAGTCAGTATCTTGTGTTAAGCCCAAGGAAGTTAAATAATAAAGCAGGTTTTTCAAGCTGGCTTGCCTGTTTGCAGCAGCCTTAGCTAATGAAGCTTTCTGAATGGCATAAGGTAGTTTAGCCTCTGGTAGGCTTTTTTAAAATGAACTCACAGACACGAAAATGTGATTTTAATGCTATTCTATGAATATGCCATAAATATCTCTCCATCCACCTTGGTAGTAAATACTGCACAGTGCCACAGTAGTGGAGGAATTGATTTATTTTTGTGTTCATTTATTTTCTCAGTCTTAATTGTATTTATACCCTCTACCAAACTGTACATTTTTGTATCATCTACATTGTCTCAGAACACTGGATTGCTTCTAATTTCATCTTTTGACAAGCTGCTTCACTTCTAATTGAAGCTATCACTTATATTTTAATGCTAATTTTGGGAAAAGGAAAACAGTTGTAACTGATCCCATGTGCTGAACTGTGTCAGACCATATGGCAGGGCATGACTGCTGTCTTCTCAGAGAGTTTATATGAATTTCACTGTCTCAGATCTGTCTGGGGACTGAAATTGTGATGGCATAAAAATCTGCATACTGCCATCTGAAATATTTTAATTGCAAGCCACACCTGTCTGGGAGGGCAGGTTTGTGTACTCCCTGAAATCTGTTTCCACTTATAGACAAAGCTTTTTCCTATCCTTAAGTTCTCTTCTGCTGCTTCAAAGCAGCTGTTTCATACCCACACTGATTGTGCCTAATCTAAAAAAGCTTAAAAATATTATTGAAATTCTAGCATCTTATTTTGCATTCTCAAACAAAATATTGTGGTGCTTCTAACTAGTGGCCTTTTTGATTTTTTTGTGCAGCACTTGTTATCTGTCCATTTACAGAATTAATTAAGTCTAGTTAAATGTGATTTATTGTCATTGTGTCTTCTTGCAGAGTATAACAAATGATTGTTGTTGTTTTCTAAATTCTTCTCCTTACCCTTCCTGAATCCCTCTGTTTGAATCTTGTTTTCTCTTCTGTCAGCCGTGGTCATGTCCTTTTTCTGCTTGTCAGAAGGAGGATGGGTGAATAACTCATTTGTGAGTCAGTAGTGGTTCTGCTTCATAAGTTGCTTGGCAGTGGGTACTGCACACAGCTGGGGATTGTGTTCCTTCCCAGAAGATTCAATTTTAACTCAAAATTAGCACTGAAAGAAAAACACAAGTAAACATGCCTTCTATCCACTGCGGTTTATTATTATAGTTTGCCTTGGAAGGGCTTACTTCTGGGCCCATGGAAGGCACTATGTACCCACTGGAGAAACAGTCATTTAACATCAGTGAAGCACAAATCGGTGTAATGCTTGGTGTGGTATTTGAGAGGCTGGTATCTTACAGAGGTCTGCAGCTGGTCTGCTAGTTCATAGCACAGGGATTTGCTTTGCCTGGTGTTTATTCTGCTTTCTATTTAAGACAGATGTGGGAATCTGTGAATTTGGGCAGAAACACATAGATTCTCTTAAATTAATGCAAAAGGCTCTTTACTGCAGTTTTACCACTGCTGTATTACTAAATGTATCATTTGATGTAGTGTTGTGCCTTCACTTCTGAAGAACACATATTTGAGTAGCTTTTGAAGCGTAGTGTGGATAATGTATCATTCAGAAGGGTTAATCTTTTTGCCTTGAAGTAATACAAAAATGGGGCTTCTTGACTCCATGCAAATTGCATCTTGGTTTGGCCAAAGCCAGGGCAGCATCTGAGAGTGCTTGCTTGGAGATCGGCAGAGTGTAAATTTACAAATGAGACTGTGAACACTGTAATTTTTCCAGCCTCACCACTGCACTGGTTTCTATGAGTGGTGCTGCATGCTGAGGTGGTGCAGAACAGATGGACAGGGAGGTGAGGAATGCACCAGTCTGGGCTGGGGTCAGCCCACAGCCCAGCACTGAGCAGTACGGGTGTTGAGAGTGACTGCCACTTTGGATGTGTTATGGATCTGGTAGGACTTCATGCTGAATGTGTGTGCTCTGAAGATGTGTAAAAATAGTTGTAAAGCTACCTTTCAGGAGTCCTTCAAGCCAAAATAACCTCTGCAGTTTCAAAACCCAAAGCCTCTTAAGGTGGCAGTTGCAGAATTGTTATGAAGGTAATTGTGGGACTGGTGGTCCTGCATTCATGGAAGTGATCCCAACAACATTGCTGTGTTGCAGTGCTTTTAAATTATGGCTGTGGGCATTCCCCCAGATGTTGGGCTAGCCAGTAGCTTAGTTGTTGGCTGGAAAAGCCTTTTCAAGTAAGAGAACCACTTTGCCTGTCTCTTGGCCTGCACCTCTGCCCCTGTCCCTCCGTCATTTGTAAGGCAGAAACGCAGACACTGAAAATGACTCTGAATTTACTGGGTGGCTTTTCTGCTACTGAATATTTTTCTGTTTTTAACTTTAGAAGGAAGAGTTTAGGAAATGAATCTGGTAATATAGGATAGTAAAGGCTTCAGAAGTGTAAACGTTTTGTAAATGTCCCTCTTTCTTGGCACAGCCTTACCTAATCAAGTTTTTGGTGCAACAAAGCTGTTAGCCATCCTTTCTGTTCCTAGAAAGCATTGAGTTGGTACAACTGCATGTCTTCACAAAGGCTTCAGTTTTGCTAATTAATGCTGCACCTGCCATTTACCTCCTTAATTACAAATGACAGAACTAGTCAGTGTGCTGATTAAAGATATTTTATAAAGTAAAACATACTGTACAGCAGCTGCTTTATGTGGAGAGCATGCCAGAGTAACTTAATAGCTTTGCCACAGAGAGTGTTTTTAATGGAAGACAGAAAGTATTTAACCCTTTCATGCTCTAACTTTAGAAACACATATTAAGTATATTAATGGTTCAGAAAAATAAAATGGTGCTGTGGTGCCCAATTAATGGTGCAATTTCCTGTGTTTTCTCTGAAGTTCTGCTGGATGACTGGTAAGCATTGCAGCTTTAATCCAACTTTAGTTGCACTCACTAGGTTGCAGCTTTAAATTCACTCACTGTAAGTAATGTTTTTCCATGAATTTGATTGAAAGCTATCTGTGTGTTCAAAGTTGAACCTTGGATTAGCACTTGGAGCTGTAATAAAGCACGGTGAAATACTTTGCAAGTGTTAGTTATTTCTCAGTGACCTAATGAGGAAGCTCTTTAAAACGTTGTCATAAATTTCATGTAGGTTACAACCAAAATCAACCTTTGGTTTTGGTGATTACACTTAACTGACATCAGCAAAGCTGAGTAGTTTTACTACCTTTTGAAAAAACTGCAGAAGTATATGGTTGGGGGTTTTTTGTTTGTTGCTTTTTTTCCCCTTTTGTACAAGAAAGTAGCCTCTCAGCCTGTGTGAGCTTTTACCTTTTTTTCTTATAGACTTTTTGTGACCATAAAAATTAGAAGCTAAGAAATTGATTTCTTGATCCCTTCTTAATGGAGATTGGTGAGATTTTGTGGCATTTTTATTTTGAATAATTGTGAGTATTAAATCCTGCACAGCATGGTATGTTTATCTTTCTGTATCGTGGTGATGGAGACCGATGCATTAATTACCCTTGTTCTGACAACAAGAGGGCAAGGTCTGTAGAAGGGAAGCTGACAGTGGGACAGCTCTTTGGAAAGGGAGTGGTGTGTGTGTGTGCAGGGTATAGGGAACCAACTCCACATTACCTTAACTGCTCTCCTTAATGTACATTTTGCAGGAATGAAGGGCATCTTCTGCAGGAGTTTTATTAATGAGCATACAGGTCCTCTTCTTCGTAGCCTGCTCCGGAGCTGTGTGTTTTTTGGTTTTAACTTCAGAACTGATCTACCATCTCCTGCTATTTTTTATTGTAATTTTTTCTGTAAAATGAAATCTGCTTTTCTTTTTCTGTGTCTCTCAGTCTGATCTTTTACTGCAGTTTGTCACTTCCCAGTACTCACTGAATCTTTATTTTGCTGTTAAAAAAAAATCCCAGGTTTTAATCACTTTAGGTAATCTTATTACTGTTTTGTACTACCAATTGGCATTGCAGTTTATCTGCAAAGTTTGTTACCATCTGGAAATGTTCTCTGTGGATCTCAATCATACTCAGTTCTGCTTCTGTTTCTGAGTAGTGTCAGAACTAATTTCAATCTTCATGGTATCCCACTAATCAAGACTTGCAGTCCATTTCTGTTTATTGCTTTAACTTCTGAGAACATCAGTCTAAATTGACACAGCACTTTTCAATGTGGCAGTTGGAGGTTTTCCCAGCCTGGGGAGTGCTCCTCTTTTTATCCATTTATTTATTTTTATTTTCTGCTTTAGGCTTTTCCGTTTTCCTATTATGACTAGTCATTGGGTTTCAGGTTACATTGTAGTGTTTCTGTCCAAGCCAATTGGAGCTGATTTTGGAGACTAGCAGTCTTGAGGGGTTTTTTTGTCAAATATTTTACTATTATTCAGGTAGTACATCTGTTGCTTTACCGTTCATCTGATCCTTTCAAAACTGCACAATAAAGCTGGTTGCTTTTGATTGATAAGACTTATTTGTGCAATTCCCCAGGGTTCTTATTTTCCATTATTCCAGTTCTCCCTGGTACAGTGATTTCCATTTCTTGTCCCCCATTCATTTATTATTGCATTTCGTAGAATCACAGAATGGCCTGGGTTGGAAGGGACCTTAAGGATCATCATATTCCAACCTCCACCATGGGCAGGGACACCTTCCACTAGACCAGGTTGCTCCAGGTCAAGCCCCATGCAACCTGGCCTTGAGCTCTCCCAGGGATGGGGCAGCCACAGCTTCTCTGGGCACCCTGTGCCAGGAACTCAGCACCCTCACAGGGAAAAATTTCTTTCTAATATATAATCTAAACCTACTCTATTTTAGTGTGAATCTGTTCCTCCTTGTCCTGTCACTCCTGACTCTTAAAAATAGACTTTCTCCACCTTTCTTTCTGGCTCCTTCAGGCACTGGAAGGCTGCAGTTAGGTCACTCGGAAACTTCTCTTTTCCAGACTGAGCAATCCCAGTTCTCCCAGTCCTCTGCTCATCCTGGTGCCTCCTCTGGGCTCTCTCCAGCAGCTCCAGCTCCTTGCTGTGCTGGCCCAGGGCTGGGGCAGCTCTGCAGGTGGGCTGTCACCTGAGGGGCACAGGGACAGGGGCCCCTCCCCTGCTGCCCACGCCGGGCTCAGCCCAGGGCAGGGCTTTGGGGTCCCGGCTCTCCCGGCCGGGGCAGGGCCAGCCCTCACTCACCAGCACCCCTAAGTCCTTCTCCCAGGGTTGCTCTTGACTTGTTCATTCCCAGCCTGGATTGATCCTGAGGGTTGCCCCAACACAGATGCAGCTCTAGCACTTGGTCTTGTTAAACCTCATGAGATTCCCATGTGCCAGTTGTTTTCTCTAAAAGCACTGCTCAAATGCTCAGACTTCTCAAATGTTCAGTTTAGTCATTGTCCCAGTATTCTCACTGTCCAAAATCTTGCTTGGTCTGGGATGAATGTGTATTTCAGTTTTACTTCAGTAATTATTTTTATAAATCTTTGCTTTCTTATGGTTTTCTTAAACAGCTTAAGTTTCTTGTTGAGAAGGCTTGAAACCATAAAAGCAGTTTGTATCAGTCCATTGATTGGCGATCTCTGCCAGCATACACCTTTAAGTGAATGCTCCAGTTGGTGATTTTGTAAGTGTTAAAGTGCTTCTTTTTCCTCTCCTCTTTTTGATTCAGGCATATTGAGAAAAGAACCAGCACTAGGCAAATCTGTTGGATGATGCTGCACCAGAGATTTTTAATATCCGGATGTGGCTTCAAACCACAGATTGAGATAGCACGTCTCATTTCGGTGGTGTGGCAGGGAATGTTGATAACCCCCACCAGGCATTTCTTATCTTACACTTCATGTAATGTGCTACCAGGAGTACTGAGTTTGTACCGATGCAAAGTACAGTACCAATAACATTTTGAAATATCAGAGAATCCAAGTTTTTCTTTTTTTATCAGGCGTGCCATGTGTTTTTTCTACATGGACTTGGCTGGTGCTGGTAGGAAGGTGAGCTGCAGCAAAAGAAGTGTCTGTGGGGATTTGCCAGCAGTGCTCCAGCAAGGCTCTGCACCTCCACACTGCCTTCTGCTGTGCCACTGCCCAGCCTAAGGGCACAGCTCTGCTTCTTGTTGCCCTGCATTTGAGAAAGTGCTTCAGTGAAAAAACCCTCAAGTGAAATACCTACAGCAGTTCCTCTGTTCTTGCACTTCTGAGATTCCACATTCTTAGCTTTTGATGTTAACTGTTTTCCTTAGGTTTTTTTGTTCCCTGTGACCTGTCTGTATTCTTAGGAAGGACTCTCTGAAAGAGTGTGGTCTCTCTTGAGAAACAAAAAATGGAAAAACAAACCCAACTGGTCTGTTAAAATATGTTAGGGAAATGTATCATTAATATTAATGCTTCTTAAAAGTTAAATGTGAGTGTAAAGCAGGCAGATTGTGTTTTACTGCTGTATTTTACACTGTTTTACTGTGTACCCCTTGCTGGAGCTCTGGCAGTCAGAGCAGGTGGCCACAACCCCAGTCCTGGGGGACACCAGATATTTCTTTGTCTGGCAGGGCCAACATGACATTGTGGATAGGACACTGTGTGAAAGGGTAGGTTCTGTCTTTTCTTTGTGCCCATTGAGTTGTTGTGTCAAGTTCATTTAATTTCTTTGTGGTTTGGCTTTCCTTAGAAGTTACAAAATGGGAATATTATCATCCCTTTTCTTCTTAAAGCTGTTCAGGTCATCTAATGCTGCTGTAAAAATCAGTGCTGCTTTGTCTCATTCTGTTACTGATTAATATGGGAGATGTGAGACATGCTACTCACATTCCAGAGCTTGCTATAGTGCTTTTATGTGTGGGATATTAAATATTGCTTCTTTCCCCCCCTCCCCCCCCAATATTGGTGTTTTTCCAAAGTACAAGCAGAACATCTGCTATTGGCAAATTCAGTATATAACTTCCTTTGTTAAGAAGCATGAATTGAGATGTGTTTGAGTGAAACACTTACTGTATATAGTGACCTAGAAATTTCACTTCATACCTTAACCACTATAATTCTTGCACTCTTTCTTTGAGAAGAGAGCTTTCTAATGAGTATATGTCATATCAGTTTAATGCTACAAGAAATCTTTTGGGGATTTCAGTGTGTAAACATTTCCTTAGCCACATTTCTTTCTGTATAGAGCCCTTGACTCCAAGGAAGAATTTTATTTGATGAGAGGAATAAAGCAAAGGTTACCAATTGCAAGTTTTCTGTGTTTTTGTTGGGTAGCTCTTGGTGGTATCTCTTAAATGTTTAATTGAGTCACTGCTGCTTGAGGTAGAATTTATAGAAAGTCTAAAGAGCTGTTCATTTTTTGGAAGTATCTGTGGTGGGAACAGCTAAACAGGAGCAGTGAGATTGTATACTTGAAGTAGATGAAAGAGGGAGGTCAGTGTTAAGCTTTTACCAGGACTTACTGTGAGATTCTCCTGAGTACTTTATTTCTGATTTCCTAAGTGCAGTGGTCTGGACTGCTGCTCTTAGTTATTCTGATCCTGCATGATCTGCGTAGCACTGGGAAGTCCAGTATCACATGCCCAGCACCTTGTGTCCAGCTTCATGCTTGTGGGCTCTACTGTTCTGCCCCTCAGACACATGGGCCTTCATTTATAATCCTGCTTGTTTTCCAGGCAGATCAGCTTGAGTTGTCATCTTCATCTTGATTTCTTTTAAAGTCCATTATTTTATCAGAATCCGTCTTACTGTAGACTATATCAAAAGGAGCAGGGAGTCTGAGTTTACATGTGTGCAGGTAGTTTTGTCTTTCAAAGAGTGTAGCAGTAATCTTGAGAAATGTGGAAAGGGAGTAGCATTAAGGTAGTCAAAACATTGTTGGAGGCTGTCTGTGATACCAGCAAGCCCATTAGTACTGTTTTAAATCTAGCTTGATGCCTTTTAATCTTGTTTGAGATAGTGAAATTCCATTTGGATATAAAGGTGATGGCACTTCTTTGGACAAAATCAGGAACATCTGCTGGTGTCGTTTAAAGTGTGCTGTGTTGTTCTTCCTAACAGTTCTTGACACGCTCTTGTTTGGATGATGCTTTACCATCTGTTAACTTGATGATACTGTAATGAGAAGGGAGTTTATTGGTGAATCTCTGACAGCATTAAAACATTGCTTTTGCATCCCTTTTCGTCTTTCAGATCTACATATCCTCACGTATTTCTGTTCTTCTCTTTAAATTTTGCCAAGGTTGTTACTCCGTGTTTGCAGTCTCTCTTAAATTTATACTCTGCTTTAAGCTCATTCTACCAAGTACTGAGAAATTAGTTGTTGACTGTGTAGAACTTCAAGTGCTGAAGATTATGCTTGTCCGATTTTCTCCTTGTGCTTTCCCTCATTTAAGTGAGGAAAAATGTAATGTATTTCATGTTGTGTGTGTGTTCTACAGTGCCACATACAGGTGCTACCTGCAGGATAATGTAGGTGTTTAATTTGCTCAAGACAAAGTGATTTTGCCATAAAGTGGTGTTTTATATCTGTTATTCTGAATATGAAAGTCAGGGTTGAATGGAAGAAGCAGAAAGCTTTACTGTGAAGTTCACTAGTTTTAGTGAAAGTTTTCACTTTCTGTCTCACTGCATCAAGAATCATCATCTCCTGATTTTATTATACAAGCTTTGGCAATTTTTCCTGTATTTTAGGCACTAAAACTTGTAGAACCTACGAGGAGGGTGCTGTACATTGAACATTATTGTGTACAAGTCTTTGTTATTGGTCTATTCTGTTATTGTTCCAACTATGTTAATCCTTACTTTTAATTATTTAATTTTAAAACATCACTTTCTGGTATCTACCAGGAGCTGTGGATAAAGACAATAAGACTTGTGGATCTGTATTTTAATTGTAGGAGAGAGTCTTCAGCATGGCATGTTGCTTTCTGTCAGTACTTGTTGTCTTCTTCCCTGACATAGTAGGAGTTCCTCAAAATGGTTGTTGAATGGTTCTTTTGAGATTCCTACAGCTCCTTTAAGAAAAACAACATTAAATTAATGCTGTTGAGTTTTGCTGGTTGGTTTTTTGTTTTTTGTTTGTTTTGTTTTTTGTGGGATTTTTTGTGTGTGTTGTTTTGTTTATTTGTTTTTGTTTTGTTTTGTTTTTTCTTGNCCGTGGAGTAAGCCACCCTTCTTCCAGAATAGCTGCAAAACACAAACAAGGCCAGATGTGAGGACATAAGGAATTCTCTGACACAATTCAAATCTTAACGTTAAACGTGTATGATTTGTTTAATATTCATAGTGAACACAGAATTTGGAATATATTTTTCCTACATGAATATTCTACATTCTAGGTTATGCAGTAAGATAACTAGTCTTGAAGTAGGAACTCCAACTGAAATGTCAAAGAAAAGCTAAATTGCACTGCTTCAGGAAAAGCTAAATTTCATTTTTAGAGCTGATCCACTGTAAAAACTAAAAGCTGAAAATCTGTCCTAGAAGCATTGAAGCATGGAAATACCAAGCAACCTTTAGGAATAAATGTTAAATATATTGAAGTTTGGATGAATGTTTAGATGCAAATGAAAGCATATACATAAAAATGTATATCAGCAATTAGGCTGCAAATATATTAGCAGGTGGCTTAGATGTGTTTCTTTCAGGAATAGCTATCAGCTGTTATAAATTCTGTTCGCAGTTTTCTTTGGCATTTGTGATTTAGATCCATCTCATTTTACCTCTCTTCTGAATACAATTCTGAAAACTAGAACACTTTTTATCATGTTGGTATTACAAGGCTAATGCTCCAGAGTGCTTTAGCGTACAAAGAAATGTTGCTTAATGGAATTCTTACAGTAATGCCAAATTTGTACAGATCTCTTAAGATTTGTGTTATGAATTCTTGTGCAATGTAATGAACAAGAATGTTTCTAGACAATGAGACCAAGTTTTTATTGGGTTAAAGTGGAAACACAACATGGTTGATAAACTGCTGCAAAGAAATAGTGATTTGAATTTTCTCCAAATATGTAAAAGCTTTAAAATAAATTTTTGGTGTATTTATAGACATACAGAGCTGTCATAGCTGTTCATCTTACTGATGGATNTTTGCTGGTTGGTTTTTTGTTTTTTGTTTGTTTTGTTTTTTGTGGGATTTTTTGTGTGTGTTGTTTTGTTTATTTGTTTTTGTTTTGTTTTGTTTTTTCTTGCTAAAGCCAGATACAGTGATGAGAAATTGTAGGTAATTCCCATTATTTGCCTTAATATACATTCAGTGATAGGATGTGTGGTCAGCCATCCAGAATGCTTTGTTGTCTGTGCCATTTGATATTAAATTAATATTTCATTTTGTGGAAGAGCAG
>VXAX01001775.1:674980-717682 GCA_013399835.1 Leptocoma aspasia
CTTTCTGGAATACAATTCTGAAAACTAGAACACTTTTATCATGTTGGTATTACAAGGCTAATGCTCCAGAGTGCTTTAGCATACAAAGAAATGTTGCTTAATGGAATTCTTACAGTAATGCCAAATTTGTACAGATCTCTTAAGATTTGTGTTATGAATTCTTGTGCAATGTAATGAACAAGAATGTTTCTAGACAATGAGACCAAGTTTTTATTGGGTTAAAGTGGAAACACAACATGGTTGATAAACTGCTGCAAAGAAATAGTGATTTGAATTTTCTCCAAATATGTAAAAGCTTTAAAATAAATTTTTGGTGTATTTATAGACATACAGAGCTGTCATAGCTGTTCATCTTACTGATGGATAAGCAGAGGAGTCAGTGTTATATTCCAGTTTAAGGATCACATCAAAGTGGAGCCAGTCCTAATAATGTGGTCTGGCAAAATCTGGTGTGATTTGGTTGTGATTTGATGAAGCATCTTGGTTTTTAAACATGCAATCACGTACCATGTGAATTTAGTTAAACCAAACGGAAAAGTTTATTCTAAACTTGGATTTTTTCACTAAGATGAGTAACTGACTGGGATCTGTGACTACTAGTTTTTGATACTATGCTCCCTTACACTTTTGCTGGTGGTTTTTGTGTTTGATAAGTGTGTGTAAGAGAAATGAAGTACAGTTACTGTAAGGTATTAATTTACTCTCTGACTTAATGTTTAACACTGGATTTTTACAGTGAAAGTTTTGCTGCTGCTTCCACACCTCTTTTTTCCCATTGCTACCTGAGTAGCATTTTGTTTAAAATGAAGTTGTCACTTGTTGTCATTGAGGGATGAATCTTCAATATTTGGTGCTTAAATAAAACCATAGCAGTTAAAATAAGGCAGTGTATAAGAATTCAGATCTTCTTAAAATATAGCTACACATCTTTAGGCCATCTTCAGCATTTCTCAGTCACTGTGAAAATTTTGAGAGTAAGAAACCAAGTAGGTGATCTACATGGGGCAGGAAAACATGGAAGAGAGAGGAGTTTCATGGGAAGCATCAGCAGAAAGTAAACAGCTTAATGTTTAACTCAAAATAACTCAAGCATGGGAAATTGAGATGAATTGTAAGTGATGGACTAGAGACAGCCTCCTGTTTAAGAGGTCCTTTGTGGCTGAAAACGAGAAAAACTAGGATCATATTCATGTGAATTAATATCAGTGCAGGACTCTTATGTTTTCTTTCTAATGGCCATGAACTCTGAGATGCCAGATTTTTGCCTAGATGCTTGGCCATGCATACATGGGCACATTCCAGGAGTTTGGAGTCGCTTATTTCCACTGTAAGAGAAAATGATGACTCCTGTTATTCTGGAAGTTAACTACTGACAATTCTAATTAACACAGGTATTTGCTTGGCTGGAGTTGTATAACTATAGGGAAAGGATATTGAGCCCTTTTAGGGCTGGTATGCTTTAATCTCTGTGCTCTTTTGCCAAGTTGTGTTGTCAGAGAATCTAAACAATTTTGCACACCCCAAGCCCCTGCCTGAAGCCTGTAAAAATTAGGTCATTGCTTCTGTTCACATCTGTTTACAAAAGGGTTGGGGTTTATTTTTTTATAGGTAAATAGGCATGATTCAATAATAGCTGGGGTCTTCCACTTGGGTAATCCTTCTAATTAATTTATGGCTTGCTGTGGGGTTTTTTGCACGTAGTCTCTGCAGTGATTAATCAGAATTCTAAAAGTGGCAGTCCATAGCGGTGTTGCAAATGACAAAGCCAAGCCTAAAAGTTGTAACCACTTAAGTTACTGTAGCTTCTTGAGAGTCACTTAGTAGAAAGGAGTACTCCTTATCCCTGGGAAGTATCAGATGTACTTCAAATTATGATAACTGAATGTAACTTGTGACTTTCATTATGCCAGTGAGCATTTCATGGAAGATACCCTGTGACAATGGTGATCAGTGCTAGCTTTAGCCTGTTTTGCATTCAAATTGGATAAAAAAATGGGTACTGAGCCCTGCATCTGCTCAGGAACTCTGCCCTGGTACTTTTTACAGTAACTACCATGTTGTGCATAATTATCTTTCATTGGGCCCCACTAAACTGGGGAAAAAATGGAAGAGAGTACAGAGAATATGGAAAGGTACCATTGCAGATCACAGAATCATAGAACGGCCTGGGTTAGAAAGGACCTTAAAGATCATTGAGTTCCAGCCTCCCACCATGGGCAAGGACACCTTCCACTACCCCAGGTTGCTCAGAGCCCCATCCAGCATGGCCTTGGACACTTCCAGGGGTGGGGCAGCCACAGCTTCTCTGGGCAACCTGTGCCAGAGCCTCCCCACCCTCAGAGGGAGGAATTTCTTCCCAGTATCCCATCTAACCCTGCCTTCTGTCAGTTTGAACCTATTTCTCCTTGTCCTGTCACTCCAGCCCCTTGTAGAGAGTCTCTCTCCACCTTTCCTGTCAGCTCCTTCAGGTACTGGAAGGTCACAATTAGGTCACCCTGAAGCTTCTTTTCTCCCAGCTGAACAATCCCAGCTGTGCCAGCCTTTCCTCCCAGCACAGCTGCTCCATCCCTCTTCTCATCCTGGTGCCTCCTCTGGGCTCTCTCCAGCAGCTCCAGCTCCTTGCTGTGCTGGCCCAGGGCTGGGGCAGCTCTGCAGGTGGGCTGTCACCTGAGGGGCACAGGGACAGAATTGCCTCCCTTGGCCTGCTTTTCTTCTCTTGCTTCTCCTTCTTCCTGACGTTTGGTTGCTTTCTATACTGCTTTTCTATATGTGACAGCATAAAATCTTTTGGCTCTAATATAGACTTCATGTTCACTTTTTCCTTGCACCTCTATGGTTCTGCAATAGAGTTGGGCTTAGAAATCCTCCCAGTGGGAGAGGCAGCTTCATCACTGGAGCATCGTGGTTCCTGTGGGATGGTAGTTTGTGGGAAGTGTATATGAATTTATTTTTGCATCTAGTTGGAGGTGCTAAACGGCTATAAAAAAAGTGAGGCAGAGCTGTGAGTGCTTCAGAGAGGAGCTGAGAAGTCTGGCTCTCAACGTTGTGCTGAAAGTCTTGCTGACTTTTGAGTGAGATAGCGAGAAGAAGATGAGCAGGGCGGTACACATCTGGGAACCCTGGCAGCTTGTCATTAGGTGTGATGAAGTCAAAAGTATCTCAAAGATGACCTAGTTTAACAACTGAGGGAGAGGATGGAGGATTGTGGGAAGCTGCTGTTCTCTCTCATAGAGAAAAATTCCTCAGCCTTTAAAGAATGATGAGCCACTTTTGTTCCTCAAAAGAGTCATAGTGTACATAAAAAGAGATGTTGGAGGGATTAAAGCTGGAACAGATTAATATTAACCATAACTGAAGAATTAGATTAGTAGCTGTGTGCTGTAGGCTACACAATTATAGAAGGCAACTAGCAACAACAGGAACAAAGAAGTAGAGAAAGAGCTTGTGAAAAGAAAGAAATTTTCTTATTGGAGTGATGGCAAATGAGACCTATTCTTACGTTAACTGCATTAAATGAAGTCAAGAAAATCCAGCACACTTGTAGGTTTACTTTTATGAAATATTTACTTTACATTCAACAGTTCTTTGATTTAAACAATGCAGCTAATTATAAAAAGGTGCTTTGGATGTATTGCTATAAAGAGCATACGTTACCATAAATTACCATTGGCCATACATTAGCTGGATTTACAGTTGGGATTCTTCTGATACCAGATGAATTGGTTAAAACTGTAAAAGAGAACAAAACTGGAAGGTGCTAAATCTGTTCATCATGTTTCTGGATTATTAAAATACTTCAGTGTGTGAGGAATGAAGGCAGACTAAGGAGATGCCTGTAGGAGAAACAAAGTATGCAAAAGTTGGAGGTAAGGCTACTATATAATATAGAAGGTATATAAAGATAAGAGGATATACTGGGGGTTTTTAATTATGTGTGAAATAAGTCAGGGAGAAAAGATAAATGATAATTGCTTTGAAATCACCGTCACTGATAGGAAGAGTCTACACAAGGTGTATTGCAAAAGGGAACATAGTGAGATAGTTTTGTGTTACTTTTGAGTAGTACTTTCACAGATAATAAATTTTTAAAAATATGTGATTTTCAGCTTGAGAACACCGTAAATGGTTTCATGTTGTTCATGTCACAGCCCAGTACTGTTTGGATCATGAAGAAATGTAAATGATAAGGAAGCACACAAGGTTTAAAAATGGGCATATGGCAGTGCTCCAGCCTCCTGGTACTGCCAGCGGCTCTGGCACGTGCCTGTGGTGTGGGGCAGCTCCTCAAGGTGCTGAGCTGTTTGCCCCAGCGTTTCTGATGGGGTTGGAAATGCCCTTTGGCCTCCAGCCTCCTTTGTTCTTTCCCCAGATGGTCTTGTGCTCTTGTTGTGTAATGGTTACACAGCTGAAGGTTTGGTCTTGCACACACCTCTTGCTCTCCTGCTGTCACTCAGGAAGCAAAATGCACCGGATCCTCCAAGCTCCAGCACTTCCAGTCATGGCTTTTCCCCTCCCATTTCCTTTACTCTGGAAGTAAAGAAATGTTTCTTTCATGGACGGATATAAACTGGGTGATTTTATTATTTTGAGATCACATTTTCAGGATTCCAGAGGTTGTATTTATTTCAATATTAGGGACATGGAGATTTTAGTCAGAGACAGAAGTCTCCTGAATAACTGGCTGCTACCATACAGTGAAGGAATGAGCAACAGTACAGCCACTGGTACAGAAGACAGCAGGAGAGTCCTGGAGGGACTGACTGCAAGGAGATCCTTCATGTTCTTCTTGCCTTTAGAAAAATGTCTCTGGCTGGATATCAGGGGAAAAGAGTAGAAGAGATTTAGTTTTGAACACAGACCTGTAAAGTTGCCCACTCGGTTGGGTTAGAGGAGTGGATCTCTGGTGTCCTGAGGAATAGAGGCAGCAGAACCCATGTCTTAATAGCCCTCAGTCTGCTAGAGTTACAGGGTAAAAAATGAATGTTTTCTTCACTCTTTGAATGTAACACAGGGCAGGCTGGTCTTTTGTTATTTCCACATCCTTCCAAAGTTTGGTGGGTTCTAAAGTTATGTATAAATGGCATAGCAAAAGTCCCTAAGAAAACTGTCTTGCACAGAATGGGAAAAACTCCCTTTCATTCTGAGGAGACCATGCTATCTAAGCGTGGACTGGATTGAAACACACTGACTTTTGTAGCCGTGGCAACTTTCTGTGTGATCGCCTATTTTGAGAAATGAAGATAAGATTAGTAAAACATTCCTCATATCTGATTCTATTGTTGTGATAGTAGAGAATATTATTTCTTTGTCTGTGGCCTTATTAAATACAATAGCAAAACTAAACCCAAATATTTCTTTTTGTTATTTTCCAAAGGATTCATCCCCCTGAATTCTTCAAGAACAAATATGCTGTGGATGAAGCCCACTATGTGACTGAGGTGAGTTTTCTGTGTCTCTCAATACTTTTTTCTGTGAATACAAAATCAATGAGTGGCAATGATTTTGCTTAATTTTAGTCCCCTTCTTACTTGATATCTCCTGACTTTGTGGGATCTTGTCTTGCTTCCTTGTTAGTGGAAAATGTCCTTTTATCTTACAAAGCACTTGTAAATTTTTTTTAAGGCTGCTCTTTTGATCTGAACACAGTTCTTAATCCAAAGGTATTCTCATACACATGTTCTGTGCATGATGAGACCTGTCAGTGTGTGGCTTTATCCAACTGAAACATGCTGCTAAATAAATTTTTTGGATGCCTTAGAGATTTATGGAGATTGCTGTCAAGGAGGTTGCATGTCCTATCTGGGACTTGAGAGCCTACATTCATTTTATGCCTCCAAAAAGCTGTTGGGAAAGGCTGCCTGCTTCACTCTTATTTTCTATAGAATCATCCTATTACTTGAATAAGCAAATATATTCACATTTCTCGATGCAAGTGTGCCTTGCTTAGTTAGGTTTCTGGTTTACTTTCTGAGCAGATGTTTGTACACTTGTGCACCTGGCCAGCGATCGTTTCTTTGGTAGGAAGGCTCAGCAGGTGAGGGCAGTATTCCTGCCAAACTCTGTGTGACTTTCACGGAGAGCAGCTTGAAGAAGTCTCCTCTGATTCTCCTGTTCCCATAGAACATTAACTCTGACTCTCTAGACCAAAAGTTTTGCTCTCATCAGCTGTGAGGAGGTTTAATTTAATTTTCATAATGAGTCCAGCAACAAAGTAAAATTTGATCTGTATGTCAGAAGCTGGGAGCAGAGGGAGCTACGGAGAGGTTGATTTTTGCCATGTGTGAGTTGGAGTCCTGTAGTGTTCAGGTGCTCCAGTGCTTATCTGTCAGATGGTGAAAATTGCAAGTGGAAAATACATGTTTTATTTTTAAAAATGACATTTTTAAAAATCACATTCTCCTTAGTTGTTTTGGGTCATTTTCTGTCAACAAATGTCTTTATTGCATTTCTATTCTCTGCTTTTTTACTGCTTAAAAACTTCACTGGGTGGTGAAGATGGGAAAAAGAGCTCTTTATGTGGAGCAGTAAATAAATTAAAAAGTGAAGGCTGCTTTTGACCTGGACTGCATGTATTGAAGTGGGAAGCTGTTGAAGCTTGCAGCATAACTGTTCAGCTCTCAACGGTTCCTTCTATAACTTTTGCCTTGTTTGCCAAGGAACTGGTTTTCCACCATCAGAACACCAGGGGCCTTTTCTATAGAATAGCTTTATGTCAGTGAATGACCAACTTGTGTGTTATCCTGATATTTCATGAGATCAAGAAACAAAAAAAAATAAAGGGTGGAATTGATATTTTTGAACTTCACTGCCATAAACCTTTTTTGTTAATACTAGTAGTGTGCTATTAAGGTGGTTTTAAGTTGATAGAATATTGCTCCATGAAGCTATGTCATGTGTTCATTACCTTAAGGGATGTGTAATTCAGCACCCACTCTCCTGCAGCTGCTCTGAAAGCACAACGTTCTGCAAGCCCAGAGATTTTGTTCTCAGTTTGTGAATGTTTGAAGCAGCCTAATAAAAGGATTAGTCAGTAGAGGTGACCCAGTGAGAATAACAGTAAATATTCTTTGCTAAGCATTTAGCACATTGTAACCTAGTAATATTAATGCAGATGTTATATGTGCAGGATAGAGCACCCTGGTTTCCTTATTTCTGTGTGACATTGCAACTTTTTGGCTCCTAGGTTGTGTCTTCCTAATGATGACAATAGGCATGAGCTATAGTTGGTATTTATGTCTTTAAAGGACACAATCAACTTGATCAGTGTGTTTCTGTCCATATTTTGTATTCTGCTGTCTCTTGTTGCATGTTTCACGTCATACTACAATATCTGAAAGGTATCAGAGGAACATTTTTGTCTTTGCAGCTCATTTACTTTATATGCAGTAAATATTGATGAAATTGGTATCAATGTGGTTATGAGGAAGAAAAAAAGACAAATAACAGTAATCTAAAACCTATTTTTACATATAACAGTAATCTAAAACCTCTTTTTAGATATCCAGTGTATTGGCTTTGAAGAAACCTGCTGTACTTCTCACTTTGGTAAGTCACATTCTGAAAGTACCAAATTTCTTCAATAAGCATACCAGTTTATGCAGCATTTCTTTGCTCTGTCATTCTGTTTTTTCCTCCCCATCTTACAGCAAATTTGAGGTCACCTGTGTATAACAACCAGGTCTTCTGGCCCCTCCATGGTTTCAAGATCTGTAGCCTCTGGCCTCATTGGGTCTGCATTCTGTCTGCCAAAAGCTGTGTTGGTTTTCTGGTAAAACATGACAAGCCTATCAACCATGATGGCCTCCAGCCTATCTACACTAACTCCAAACTCCTTTTCCTTTTATGCTGTTCTGGTCATGTCATGAGCATGTTTGGGCCTTTCTGTGGGAATCCCACAAGGATTCAGGGAGTACTTTTTCTGCATAGAATAGTTTAGTAAGAACAGCTTCTGGGAGGAGTGAGGCAACATGAAATGCTTGCTAAGTATTTGGAATTGTGCTTGCCTATTTCTTGGGAAGAAGCATGAATGAGTAGAGATGAAGGCTGCAAGGTTCTCCTTCCCCATCACCTCTCTCCCTACTGCTCCTCTGCTTTACAGGTGTTTTATAAACTCTTACTATCTGTTTTATTGTCTCCAATCTTTATAAAAATTATTTGCTGACTCTGAGCTTTCCCTTACAGCAAATGCAATGGCAGCTCCTGGATTTCTTGTTTTCCCATGATAGAGACCAGAAATCTTAACAAAAATCTTAACAAAATCTTAACAAAAAAATCCCTCCTTGGGAAGTTATGTGGCCTCAAATCTGAATTTTTTATCCGTTAAGAACAGAGGCTCTAAATAGTTTTCAGTCTTTCTTTCGCTTATATTTGTGTACACACATATACTCTTAAAAGATGCCCCTATGGCTTAATTTCATGTTCTTTAAGAGAAATGAAAGAAATGGAATGTTTGACTATCTTGTGCTTCTTACTGTGAGTTTCTTCACGTGGAGTTGTTGAGTAGTTATCACTCCTGGAGCATCTTGTTGTAATCCGGAATTTTCACATAACTTTTGGCTGAGAGGAGGGTGCTGTGGTGCTTTCACATTCCTCCCACTGCTGTGAAGAAGTATTCAGAGAAGGGAAGAGCACTTCTCTGTTTGCTGCTGAATGGAAACCTGGTCCTCTCCTCCTGTGGTCTCATTCCAGAGCTGCTGCTCTGCAGGGTTCCCCAGGCACATGTCAGAAGTGTTCATTTGCTGTGTAGCAGCCAAAATACTATTGCTTGTGCTGCTTGCTTGAATGGAAAGCTGTAGGGGAGCAGCAAGCAAATTTAAATAGTAACATTGCCAAGGCAGGGCATAATAATTTATTTTAATATTAAATTACTTTAGAAGAAACCTTGCCTATTTTTCATTCTCTTGCCCTGTATAATTATATTATAGGTCTCACACCTCCCTCTCAAGTCATAAGGGCCTTAGAAATCGAAGCTTGTCTCTTTCCTAAGCAGCACATCCTGACCTGAGTTCTGTGCTGGTCTCCTATGGAGCTGATTATTTCTTATATTGGACTGTGTTTGAACAAACAGGGTTTTTTATTTATAGTGATTCAGGTAAACTTATGTGTAAGTTTTCCCAAATACTTCCTGCAATCAAGTTCTCCCCATGATTTAAATTTTAAATACATGTGTTTGGCTCAGAATCACAGTCCTTTTAATCCTTTTCCTCCCAGCGTGGTGTTAATACTGACAGCGGAAATGTCTCCAAAGAAGCTTCATTTGAGGGGATCAGCCAGTAAGTGACACAGCTTTTTTGTACATTAATTGTTACATGGTTATGTTGAATTCATTTTATATTTCAAATTAAATTATGTTTTTTCTTGATGAAAGGATGTTGAATGGCAGATCAGATGCCAAATGTTTTTATTTCCAATGAAATTTTGATACATGCTTCTAATGACTTGAAATACAGTAGGGTTTTTTTTTTAAATCTCTCTTGCATCTAAGTTAATCCAAATTTTCTCTTTGTCTGTGTTTATACTGTAGCTGTTTAAAACCAAATAGACCCATCCTCATACATCCATTTCCACTTTTGGGATTGGACTATTTGATTTTCAGATTGAAGAAAAATTAATCTTTAAGAGTAGCCTCTTTCTCTTACTGAGTTCCTTGTACATTATTAATCTAGATATTATGGATTCTGGTAATACACAGTCTTCTGAAAAAATGTTACATTACAGGTGTAAAATAAAATCACAAATCACAAAAAATCCGAATAATAATTTTTCTGTCTAGATGTGAGCTTTTAGTGTCCTTAATGCTGTCTTCTTATGAAGTGTGGCTACTAGTGAGGTGAAAATGTCTTCCTGCATGCAGTATTTTGAAAGGGTAGTAAATAGAAATACATCACAGCTTGCTCTGGGATGTGAGAACGATGGCCTCAATTTTTAATGAAATACAACTGTCTGTTCTGTTACGATATCTTTTAAAGGAGATAATTTTCTGTTTTCAGCTCAAGTGTATGGCAGAAAAGACACAGGCCCCCCTCATTAAAGAGCCTGTTAAAATAAACAGTTGTGGTGAGGTGTTGATCATTGACTCCCAGTCACTCCACTATATTTTTTTCCATCCTCCTCTGTCAACAGCATGTTAATTCTACAGTGAAGATGGCAAGGCACAGAATTTGCCACAAGTCTGGGCACTCATTTGTATAGTCTGAGCATGCTTTCTGCTGGGATTGTTTCTCTGTGTCAAGTGATCTGAAATCTGGAATCTGAGTTCATAATTACTTAGTTCTCCTCTCTGTATCCTAAATGGGAATTTAATGGCTCTGCCAGGGATATTTGGAATAAGGTGCCAGGCATATAGACATCTTTTGCTGCCCACTGAATTAAATATGAAGTATTCCACAATACATGCAGGTCACTTCTAATGAGTGTTTGGCATCCTTTCTGCTGTTACAACCAGTGTGAGTTCTGTTGCTTTGTCCAAGTAGGTAGTCATCTTACAGGCTCCAGATACAGGTGGACTCCAAAATCTGTGTGGAGCAATATCTCCAGTTTTATCTGATACACCTCCAGATGAAATATAAACATTTATTAACTTCAACTGCAATTCTTTATTGGAATGATGTACAAAAGTCAGTTTGAACTACCAAAACCCCCTTTTTTACCCTGAATTTCACTAAACTCCATTTAAAGAGTTTAATTAGTAGCCCATTCACTAGTCAACATTAAGCTAGGAAGCCACTCCATTTAGCACTTCCTTTGAGATTTTAATAGAGTGTCTCCTACAACACTGGATGATATTTAAGCATTGGCTTCTTAGTGCTGAACATGCTGTGTGCTCCAGAAGTGCTTCTCCATTCCTAGCAGGGATTTCCAGCTGTTAGCAGGTATTTCTCTTTTGAGGCTCGGCACATGTTCATCCCTCTCCATTCCTAGGCACTAGGTCATTCATTTTGCTGCCTTTGACAGGTCTGGTTGGTACCTTCCCCTCCCAAGCTCACAGTATTGAGCACGCACTAATTTTGTTGTTGGATCAACTCCCCTATTCTGACAGAGACCATGCCTTCAAACCACTTATCACTCCAGTCTTTCTTTGATCTCCCTGATTCTCTTTGTGTCTTCTTCCAGGCCGTGGTGGCTCTGGTGAGCTCATGCTTGGTCCATGAGGGGTAGCCCTTGCAGGGGGGTAACTGCTGGTCTGGAGGAGGGGGTGAGCTTCCTTTTAAACTCCGCTTCCCTCAGAATTTTGTAGCTGTTTATATAAACCAGTCCATTTTATATTTGTTTTCAATACAGACCCAAACCAATTTCAACTTTCCTGCTTTCCTGCTTCTCCACCTCTCCTGTAGCAAATGCTTGCCTTATGGAAAGATATATTTCAGATGTATTGACTGTTTCCAAGAGGATTACACCCACAGCAATGTGTTCCTTCAAAGTGTGCTCCCTCCTGCCTGCCTGTGACTGTGCCTTGCTGGCTCTCTCAGTCCTTGGCTCAGCCAGGCTCTGCCCTGGCCATGATGCTCTGTTTTATGCCTGATCTCCTGTTTGCTTTGTTTTCTGGCTTCCTGGCCAAGATCTGTTTTCTTGCTAGGACTGTTTTGTGTTTCTCTTGCTCCCATATGTCTTTTTTTCTCCTAGGCTGACCTGGTCTGGTGGGGGTGGGGGATGTGGGGGGTGTTTCATGATGGATAATAATGAAAATAATGTCTGATTTCCTGAAAAAGGTGAATCTTGCTCTCTTTGCAGTCTGCTTCTGTCAGAAGCTGTCTTTTTCTTGCCCTAATGATGTTGTTTCCCTGCCTTACTTTTTGAACCTTTTGAACTTCTTCTGGAACATTATTACCTAAGCTATTTGGTTAATTTTTCTACTGTCATAAATAGTCATTTGAGACAAAATGAGTACTGTGGTCGTGGGTTATTTCTGTGCCCTGAAGATCACCCTGAAGTTATTTTTGTCATGCTAGCAATAGCTAAGCTTGATTCTATCCTGATTATAGAGTCTGTAGTGGTGAATTATTTCATGGTTTCTATTAGTTTATGTATAGCTCTCTCATATAGCAAGGGATGTTGCCCTTCAGAAAAGCTGGTCTGTTGCTGCAGGCTGTGGGACTGGAGGCCAGTGGTACACAGCAAGTTCCCTGCTCAGCAGAGGGTGGTACTGAGGGTCACTGAAGGTCACCACAGCCTGGGACAGGGCTTGAGGCAGGAGACCTGGGCCATTTCCTGGTGCTGCTCCTGGTCACTCCCCTCAGGTCAGCTCTGTTTGCAGCCCGTCAGAATCCTGCAGAAGTGGATTGCTCACTTGCCCCAGAAGGTTTAAGCATAGAAGGCAGAGTTCTAAAGTAGTTCTAGTGCTTTCTTTTCTAGAAATTAATATATCTATTTGCTAATAGAGGCCAGTTCTGTGTTTGCAGGTTTTTTTTCCCTAATTCATGGATCCATTCTTCAGACTAGAAAATGTGCAGGATTTTCTTTAATCATGTCAGTTATGTAGCACTTGTAAAAATGCTTTGAGTGGATGTGACTTACCATACAGAAGCTGTATTTTTAACCTGTAGGGTTGAACAGTAATGTGCCATATACTTTAAAACACTGCTGAATAAATCTTTGCTCACTGTGTTGGCAAGGGTTTATTTCATTCTCAGAGTCAACTGAGGTAAATGATGGACAGTTTAAGCAGTGTACCTCATGTTTAAAGTTTTGCAGTGAATTCCTCTCTCCGTATTGCGTAGCCAGATCAGTTCATTGGGACAAAGACTCTCCATGTTGAAGAGGAGAAAATTCTAACATTGTGTATGAATATGTTTTAGATTGTTATCACTGTAGACATACACAGTGTATTCATTAAACTGACAAAAAGAGATCTCATTATACAGTGCTTTTATATGGGAGGTGTAGATTTCAGGGGTTGTTTTAACTAATGAATTTGTCTTGCATGTGAAAGGACAACTGAGTATGAAATCAATTTGGACATGCCTTAAAGTACTTCTTAGTTCTGCATTGATTAAATGGGAGCTTTAATATGTTACAGATTGCAACTGTAGCAAATGCCAATTTGTTTTTTTCCTCAAGACCACATATCTCATCATCTATATATTGTCAATTTGCAAATTGCAGAAAATGTGAATTAGATTGCACTGCCTAATCCTCCTAACATTAGGGTAGTACATGTTTTTTTACGAATAAGTTGTTTGCTGTTTAGTGAGATCAAAACTTTGCTGGGAGGCCATGGTCAGGGGATTTAATGTAGGGGTTTGTGCACAAATTATGTGAATTGAACACCATTTGTATACTCATTCTGTTGGTGGTGGAAAGCTCTTCCTGTTGGGATGTGGAATTGACCAGGGGATTAGAAAAGGAACAGAAACTCAGCCTCTGGAGTCAACTCCTGTCAAGCATGAGGGAAAGGTATCCTCTCAAGGATGGTCTAATAGTGCAAAGAGACAAGTGGAACACCATGGAGCAAGATATCCAGTACCTGAGAGAGTTAGCTGTGCTGGAGGTACTCTCTAAGTATTCAAATAACAAGCAGTCCCCTATAAATCCAGACGGCACCCAGTGTACACAGCCATGTGGCAGAAGTTCCTATGGAGCATGCCATTGCTGTGTGCCAACTCACTGGCACTGAGGTCGTGATATAAGAACAATCAGTGGATAATTTCGTTATCAAATGCAAGCTATATGAAGAAAGTATTTCTTACCTACTATGGTTCTGCATCACATCCATGGAAAGACTGTCCAAGGATGTCCAAAAATTTAAAGAAGCGTCCCATGCCCTGCCAGTACAGACCAGTCCCTGCCAGTACAGACCAGTCCCTGGTATTGGGAGCAAGTGCTCCCCTTGTTTGAGAGAGAGGGGACACACCATGAGGTAACCTGTGGTTTTACCTGCATGGCCGTGGAGATGACATGAGGAAGTGGGATGGAAATCCCACCTCTGCCCTGGGAGCACAAGTATGTGAGTTGAGAGGAGAAACAACCACCACAGGAAATCAGTCAAGGATAAAAGCAGCTCCAGTTTCCAGTGGGCAAGTCCTCAGACAGAAGGGCTGATGTTACTTTTGATTAATTGGCACTGAGGCACAGCTCCTCCTGGCACCCCAACTGCCAGTGCTGGGCTGGATGTTCAGAGGAGAAGTCCCTTCCACACATCCTGGCCCTGATGCCATGTGGAGTAAGTGGATTGCTCTGATCCCACAGCAACCTTGAACAGGAAACCCCAATTGCCCAGGGATCTCGAAAGTTACCAGGAACTGACCTGAAGGTGAAAATTTTGGATTAACATCATAAGAGGAGGAGAAGGTGACGTGCTGAGGAGGCCCCACCATATAATCAGCTAGCAGAAAAGGAAAAGCAATGGGCTCTCTTCACTGCTGTGTCACAGAGATAACTGAAAATGGAAAGCTGCTGCATGGAGTCCTCCACAATGAGTCACAAAAGCTCTTGAGGGACAAGGTGGATCAAGTGAGGCTGCAGAGCTGAAAGCCTCCAGATGGCCTTGGATATCACTGAAAGAGAGAAATGGCCAACACTAGCTCTGCAGTGACTCGTGGATGGTGGCAAATGTCCTGTGGGGGTGGCTGGACTGATGGGAAAAGAGCAGTTGGCAGCAGTGAGGGGAAACCCATCAGGGCTGCTGAATTGTGGCAAAACATCCCTGCCTGGGTAGGGAACAGGGCTGTCAAAGTCCTTCCTGCAGAGCTGCCAAAGGGCATCACAACAACAGACAGGAGGATTGGGCTGCCAGATTAAAGTGTCTCAGGTGGATCTGGACTGGCAGCACAAGGCTGAGTTATTTCTGGCTTGATGGGCCCATGACACCTCAGGTCATCAGGGAAAAGGTGCAGCATCCAGGTGGGTTTGTGATTGAGGGGTGGCTTTAACCACAGACACTCTCCCAGGTTGTCCATGACAAACGTGCACTGCAGTCAAGCAGCACCAAATGGGTGAAACCTCTGTGGTGTGAGGGACAATGGTGGAAATGTAAATAAGGGGAGGCCTGGCAAATTGATGACACCGTGCTCCTGCCAGACCTGCCAAGGCAAGCTCTGCATGCTGACAGTGGTGGAAACAAGCACTGGATGGCTGGAGATTCATCCTTTGCCTCACCCCACTGCCTGAGGCACAGTCCTGGGCCTTGAAAAACAAATCCTGTGGTGACATGGCACCCCAGAAAGAGCTGAGTCAGACAGCAGGACTCATTTCTGAAATGGACTCATGGACACCTTGGCCAGAGAGCACAGGACTGGTGGGTGTTTCACGTTCCCTGTCACAGACCCACCCCTGGGACAGTCGAACGCTGCAATGGACTGTTAAAAATCACATTGAAGGCAATGGGTGGTGGGACCTTTGGGCGTTGGGATCTACATTTAGAGAGGCCACCTGGTTAGTTTTCACTAGAGGTTCTGCCAGTGGAGCTGCCCTGGTCAAAAGCTCCACGTACCATAGCAGGGGATAAAGTCCCCGTGATGCAGATGAGAAATGTGTTAGGAAAGGCAGTGTGGATTTGTCCTGCCTCAGGCCAAGGCAAACCCCTGTGTGGGATTGCTTTTGCTCAAGGACCTGGGTGCACTTGGTGGGTGATGCAGAGGGATGGGGAAACATGGTATTTGATTTTTGGGTGAGAACAGTCTCTAATGCTGAATTGTATAATATTGGTTGCTGAATGACGCTCACTGTGTGCTGTTACTACCATGGACAGTGAATATGGATTGCACCAGATACCAGTTGTGAGCTCCTGGTGCAACTTGCAACCAGCAGACAGCACACCAGCTGTCCTGACCTGGGTGACATCTGGGACAGATAGAACACACAGCCACAGACACAGATGTTGTTTACACCCCTTCATGTAATTTCTGGGGCAGGGAGGAAGGGACCCTCTCGCTTTGGATGAGAAGGGCATTCCTTCCTGTTGAGAAATGTTTTGGACGGAACAGTCCGGTGTTTTGTTTATTGTTGGGTTTTTTCCATGTAGGTTGTTTCTTTGTCTTACACCTTTTGTTATTAATATTGTTGCTGTTATTGTGTGTTTTCTTATCTCATTGCTGTTTCCAGTAAATTTATCTTACCTCAGCCCATGAGCTTTGCACATTGTGCTTGCAGTTGGAGAAGCGGACAAGTGAGTGGCGGTGATGCCGTGGTTTTAGCAGGAGCACTAAATTGGAGAATACTATCCCTAAACCACAACAGTAACAGAAGTGAAGCATGATTTGAGTTGTCAGCCTTAGAAGTCTCACAGTTATAAACAGGTGGCCTTGTGCCTGCTCACATAGGACCCACAGCTTCCATGAGATGAGTGGAGCTGAGACAGTTCTGTCCTTAATCTTTGACTTCTTTGAGTGACCTACAATATATTCTCTTGCACATACGGATTGATGCTGTGTCTCAGAGGTCTATCATCTTGCTTTCTAGTTGGCATTACATCAGAAAGTCTGTCTTTCAGGTGAGAGAGAGAACTTCTGTTCAACTGATGACCTCCTGGCTCTTCTCCACCCACCAGCACCCTCCTGATTCAATCCTGCTGCCTCTCTGTGTGTTTAATGAGCTTCCCCAATTGACAGCAAACCAAAATTTTAAGGAACTGCCACGTAGTAGGTGGTCCCAGCCAGCAAGACTTGGATTTCTGGCAGCACAAAGACAGTTCAAGAAGAGCCTTTGTGGCCAGGAAAGATAAAATCCAGGACTCTAGCTGAAGTGGCTTTTCTGAAAGAGTGAGCTGCTGTACGTCTACATCAGTGTACAATTCTCCCCCTTTTCTGAATGCTCGGGTGAGACAGTCTTCTTTTATAAGGTTCATATTTGGCTCAATTAATTTGCTTTTGATTTCATCCATTTGTGCTTGTGGTTAAAGTGATCAGTTCAGTTTTTTGAGATGCGGATTTTCAGAGTCAAAGTCAGCTGCCTTCTGTAACTGCCCTTCCCTGTGCTTTTTTATCTTTTGTTCCTTCACAATAACCATAGTTTACTCCTATTTTCATAGAGCTGGTGTTGGACACTCCAGTGCTGCACTATCTCCTTACATTTGCCTTCGTTGATCAGTTTTCTGTCTGACATGCTGATGACATTATTGAAAGGTTTTTGTATCTGTTGGTACAGCTGCAGGATTCTGTGTCTTGGTTTTCTGTGGTGGTGTTGGTTGGTGTGTTCTCCAGCCACACAGGGAGCTCAGGCTTTTGGGTTCTTAGAATATTCATAGATTGATTTTACTATGTTATTCATATATTTTCTTCTGTATAAATTCTTATTTTACTGTCTCTTCCATTGTAGAATTATTTCTGTATTGGTCTACATCAGTGATAATTTTTGAGATGGTGATAATTAAATTGAAAATATGCCCTTTTGATACTTTCTTGTTTCCAAGTGACCAATTTTACTATATAATGATGCATTGTTCTGTGATTGGTGGGTGGTTTTTTTGTCTTGTTTTTACAGTGATTTCTCATTAATACCCATAATATTGAATACCATACAGCTTATCCTTGTTGAATGTTGTAATAACTTTTTGGTTTGTGTCTTGGTGTAGGAATGCAGAGCTACTAGCCTCCTCCTTATTAGGGTTTTATAAGTTTATGAGCATCTGTTAATGAAAAAGAGAAACATAGGGGTTTTTTTCTGCTTTCTCCGGACACAGGAAGACCCTTACACAATTAAAAGTGATTTCTAAGTGATTTTTTTAAAATTGGATTTATGCTTTCATTGGTCCTTTCTGAGGTATAAAGAATGGTTAATAACCTGGAAGAGATTTAATTTTTTCCTTCAAAAATGTGGGGACAGGGACTGTTGCCTCATAACCTTCTTTTGAAGAACTGTTGGGAACTTGTAGCATTTTAATTCTCTTAAATACCTTAACTGGAGAGCCAGCAGTCCTGAGCAGACAAAAATATCTTTGGTGCAGAACACTCCTTAGGCATTTAAATTGTAAGCAAAAAACCTCTTTAACAATGCTTGAAAATCCATTTGTGTTCCACCTAATTACTCAGCTCCTTACTCTATTTGCCACTGTAGTGTTATTGTTTAGAGAGCCTCAAAATCGTTCCAAGAATACATTAATTGCTCATGTAGAAAATAAACAGAAAAATAGTGAAGTGTCAGAGGCCAAGGCGAGTTGGAAGCTTCTGCTTTGCCTCTTCTGTAGGTTGGAAAAGACACAGGGAGGTCATTTTCCTTTTCACTGTCCTCTAAGCAAGCTTGTTTATCACATGGCCGCCTCCTGTGCACACAGAAGTGGGAAGGCATGAAACAAAGGATGAAATCTGCAATTTGCTGGGTTTAATTTCATTGAAGGCTGTTTGGGGAACAAATTTAAAATCACAGAATAATTTGGAAAGAATGCCTGGAGGTCAGTCTGGTCCACCCCACACTCACAGCAGTGAACTGATAACCTAACATTTTATTGTTGGCAAAAGAAGTGTGATAAGCATGTCTCAAGCATACTGTTACACTGGCTTCTGCACATTCTTAAAATTATGTATGTGGTTTAGTCTCATGTATTTCAGAATTAAATGCATTCTTTTCACTGGTTTCTCTGTTGAATTCCCATACAATACTTGTTTTCACTTTATCTCCTCAGAGAAGACATGATTAAAAAAAGAGTATGTAGTCTCTTTTGTTGTGTCTGGTTGCTTTTTAATATTAGTGTCTTTGGGTTTTTTTAGATTTAATGTGAACAACAAAATTCTTCATCCTGAAATTGCAGAATGGTGAGTAACAAAATCTTTCTCTTTGAGTAGTGTTGAACATGTTTATACTGTGCTGTGGCTTCAGAGAGATTCCCTCAGCAGAAGCCTCCTACTTTACCACAGCAGTTTCAATTTTAAATTGACTTCACGTTATGGACTGGAAATAATGAACAAATATAATAATAGAGCTAGGTAACAGCATTGAAAACCAAAGAATTGATGTAACGTTTCTGAAGCATTGTACCTGGATACACATTTCTCTAGGATGTGTTAGGGTTTAAGTCACATTCATGTAAATACGAATTTGTGTGAATGGGAAAAGAACTGAGGATAATTTATGTTCTAGCAACAGAAATCAAACGTAGATCAAAACTCTCGTTTGATCTAGTTTGGTCAAAACTCTCTACTGTTAAGCAGGTAGTATTTAATTAGGTGTTATTTCTTCTCCAGGATTTATTTTAACAGCCTTAATTTTGTTGAATTATTATTCATGTATCTGTACTTTGTAATTCTTGGGGAATTCTGCTGTAGCCTGAAACAAATAAACTAGATGTGTGACTAAGTGCAAAGCTGCTCCATTTTACTAGTTTTCCTCTTTTGGTCAGCATTGCTGACTTTGTCCACAGGGTTGCTCCATAACTAAGGCTCTCTAGTTTTCCATTTAGAAAATTACTGAAGAATCATAGTAGTGGATGAAAGAATATACGAGTGGATTTTTGTTAATGAATTAGGTTTTTATCTAAGCTTTTTTTTTTTTTTTTTGCATTAATCTAGAAATGAGGAAGCAAATCCTTAGTTAAGACAGATAAGCTTAAAATACAAAATGCAGGTGCACCCTCTGACTACCACTGTTGCAACATATTGTACTGCATGCTACTACATATTATGCTTTTTAATGTTTATTTTCAGCACATATGCTGAGAACCATCTTCTGCTGTCTCCATCTACAGCTAATTGCCAGCTTGAAAACTGTGGAGATGTTTTTTGAACATCAGTGATTTCAGAACATTTAGAATTGTTAAAAGGTCACTTATCTGTTGTGGCAGATATTTTTCATTGCTTGGCAGGACATAAAGCTGCAAAAGGGAAGTGGGAAGTGGGGAGGCTTTGTGTAGACATTGTTCCATCCCTGAGTCATGGATGGGCCTGGAGCTGTGGTAGTGGACTCATTGCTCCTGCTGGTGAGTGTAAGGGGGACTGATTTTTAGATCTTGCCTATTCTATCCTTCTAGAATTTGCTCTGTTCCTTTTCCTAAACAAAGAAGTTATGTTATAGGCTTGATTTCTGAATTTAAGAGGGGCGAGGAAGAGTACCTGGAGAGGGCCTGTCTGACTTCCAAGCTTTGCACTGAAGACACAGCAGGACAACAGGGACAGAGATGGCAATTTTGGCTGCAGAAGACTTTGGAGTAGGGCTACAGACTTTTTCCCAAGGTAGCTTTCAGGTTGTTTCCATCCACCTTACCAAGGTGTCATAAGCTTTTCTCCTCTGTGGTTTCAATTAAAGGCTGATTAAATCTTCTTTAGGAAGCTCAGGTATGGACAGGTATAAGCTCTGTGCCCTGGAGGTTGTACTGAGAGAGGTGGAGCATTGAGGCAGTTACTTACTTGGAGCTGGGGTGGAAAGAATCATCTCTTCAGTGAATTGTGAGGATTTAGTTCTTCCTGCAGCCTCACGGAAGGGGGATGCTTGCTATGCACCTTCCCTACACCTGGCTGTCAAGGAAAGGGAGTTCTAAGTAAAGAAAAAGTTCAGATTTCTATTCAGAGATGTTTTAAAAGATTTTACTGAGTTTGGTGGCTTTCATTTTAAGTCAGAATTATTAAAGGTGGTTGTTAGGATTTAAGTGTCTGGTGAAATTAACATGTGAGTGACAGGTCATGTATATTAAAGCTTACAAAAGTAGAAATCTCCTTGGAATGTCAAGTTACCAGCCAAGAAAGGTTGTTTGGAAAGCAGTATTTTTAGAGTTAAGAAAATTTTTCTTTTAGGAAGATGAATTCTTTTGTGTTATATTCTGGGGTAGGAGATTGCATCCTTTGAATCATCTCCTTGCAGGGATGCATTTCATTCCAGATTTGGCAAGCTCTGAACTACTGTGTTTTACATGGTACTTGTCAGAAAAACTTTGCTCTATGCCATGCTGTCAAACTGCCAGCTAGAAATGAAATGGCTGAGCTTTCTGAACCAGTCAGGGGGAACTGGGAGCTACAAAAGGCAGCTCTAGTATTATACAGTCTTCTAATAAAATGCAGAAATAATGGTTCAATACTGACAAGAGGCAAAGTGTTTGTGTTAAGGATCTGTTGCCTCTCTTGCTTACTTTTTCAAGATCTTATCATTTTCTGACTTGGTATGGAACTTAAAACAAAAGAATTCAACCTTACACTGGATTTCAGCAGTTTGCAGGCGGCATTTAATTTTTTTTTTTTTTTGCATTTTATTGAGTGGGTGTATTTCCACCCACTCAATTTTAAAACTTTCATTTTAAATTTAAAGGCTTCCACTTCAAATTTCACGGTGAATGGATATGCTAAGTATTGATTCCAGTGTTTTGAAAAGAAAATGTCATCTAACAGAAGAGAGAATTCAAACTTGTCCAAATTATCTCCTTAGTAATCAGAAAGTTTTTTGACACCAACACTTAGCCAAATGGCCTTTGGTTCCTGTAATTTGCCAGTGTCTGTCATAATCGTGTTGCTGTTAGAAATAAGCATTTAGTTGTGTGCAGCTCTCTTGGTGCCTGTATATACTGTATTTTCCTGTAAACTCAGTGAAAACGGGGTTTGATAGTTTTATGTGGAAGATTTCATGTGTTCTGTATTTTGCATTATTTTGATGGAAAGCTATAATTATTTCTTTGGGAAAACTGATCTGTATGTTAATATCTTAAAACTGTGCATTTGCTTTTTGTGTTTTCAGAGATTTTTCTAGCTATGTTGTAAACCTCTTAACATTTTTTTGAACTCCTGTCTTTGGTGTTCATGCACCTGTCTTTCAGAATTGTACTGTGATGCCTCTCCTTTGCATATGTGCATTGCTGTGTTTGCTGGCTTTGATGCTAATTCAGTTACCAAGTTTTTATGCATTGCAGAAGAGCATAAATGTATCAACTGTGGTAGAGAAATTTCTATAAATAAAATGTGGAAAGGTAACAGCAGAGGTGAGAAAGGGTAAAAATAAGGCAGACCTGTGAAGTCTGCCCACATGGGCATCATCCTTACATATTAGGTGGTCTATAAATCTGATATTTCCAGATGGAAAAGGGGGAGTGGACATTCCCAGGTGTTTTCCATATATGTCACAGAAAGGAGACATTAAGGTTGCACACATGTACTAAAAAGCAGCAAAACAAGCCAGCTGATAAAACACTGATCTGATAACTGGAAACAAATACTTCTGGCAGCATTATCAGAGCTGCAGAATGCACACAGAGAACCAATTTATGTATCTTTGAGGAGAGCATTGGTTTAGGAAAATACAGTTATGTGAGTTTCAGCCTCATAATTGCCTCAAATTCTATATGCTCTTGACCACTTGATTATGTCATGCATGTAATTTGGTATCCAGACATTTAAAATGCCCAAATGCACTTTCAGGATTGAAATGATACTTGTTTATATTAAAGTTTCTCTGTAGTGTTGGATGACTGACATGTGTGAAAAGACCAGCTGCTCATATGGCTAAGTGAAAATAAAAGTAGAAAATGTGTGTAAAAGGAGAATGAGGATGAAGAAATGTTTTTACACTGGTAAAATGAGGGGGGAAAAAGAAGGTGAAAGTTTTAGGTCAGTCCTGACGCTCAGAGGCTTGTGCTTGTATTTCAGCTAGATTGCACTGAGTGGCCCCCCTGCTAATCTGAGGAGTGCCTTACATGTGGAATCTGTACATTGTGGCAATTGCATTAGCCAGAGCCTGGAAATCATTTGTTCCCATTAAAATATTAATGCCTTTATGCAGAGGCTGTAACTGGTCCAAGAGCTGTTTTTAATGGAATGCTGAAGTTCGCATTCATGAAAAAAGATGGGATTTTCTTCCTGTCCTTATTTTGGAAGTGGAGGAAAGCATCGTGAGAACTGTGGACACTCATCGTGTGCAAGATTGCCCTGAAGTGCCAACCACTGCTGTAAAGCTGGCTTGGGAGGGTGCTGCTCTTTGCACTGTCAAAACAGTGGGAAGGTGGTGAGGCACAGGCTTTTCTACTACACAGGCATGGTGTGGGAACTCCATCTACAGTTCCACTGGAACACAGGAGCCCAGTGTTTGGTGTAGGGTGAAGCTGATCCTGTTCCCTGCACAATCCTCCCTCTCCTTCCTTCTGGTGGTTGGGTAGTTGTTTTTGTTGGACTCAGAATGACTAAATATTTTCTGTAAAGTATTTCAGTGCCTGACCTTGTGTAAATGAAGGAGTTGCATTGCATAAATAGTCAGTCTGAGGCTGAGCATGAATTTCTATATTCAAACTATCTATCCCAGATGCCTGAGAAGTTGTGATCTAATACAAATACCTTGATCCTGAAACCTTATGCCCAAGTCAAGGGAAATGGTTTCTAACACTGTTTGCACTTGCTGTGGAGCAGTTACTAACTTTTATTACTAGCAGATTGCAACAAAAAGATTAGACAACTGAATTATGAAACAACCTATTTTTCGGGCAATTGCAGATCATGGATATGTACTGTATATTGAAAGTAATATAAAGGCACATCAAACAAGTATTAAATTACCCTGCTAACTCATGCAGTCTTCCAAAGAATAGGATTTTTAAAAAAAGTAAAAATCTATAAGCTTTTGCTACCTCATTCTGACTGAAATATATTTGAGTCACTCCTTTTTATGTCTTGGCTGAAAGACAGGAGTGGAAGTTTGTTTCCTCACTCACAGTCAGCAGATTTTACCGTCCCAGTGTAATTTTTTTCACCTGGGTGTGCATTTTAAAACCTTGTACTTCTCATTCTCAATTGCATAGTGATTATTTTGTGTCATATTCCACTTGACTAAGAAAGTCAATCCACTGCCCTCTACAGTGTTTCTGTTTGTAAAAGCATTTTGATCAATATCAGGATTTTACAAAGGTACCTTTACTCTTGCCAGAAGAGTTGTGTTTGAAGGGGAGTGGCTGTGCTGCAGTAATGCACCGTCTGTGGGAAATGCTGTAATCTCACATCAGAGGCACTGATGGCTGAGAAACCTGTTTCTGGACTCATTAAAACAAGCTACAGAGCAGAAATACAGTAAATAGTTTTCTACAGCAGTGTGAGGAGGAGCATGTTACAATAAAAAAGGGGTCTTGGTGGCAGTTTCAAAGTATAACAGTTATGGTTCTTTGTAACTGCTGCAAACCCTGGAGTGCAGCTCGAAAATATGATTGAAATATTTTCATGCAATTCAATAGATGTAGCTCTGTACTTTGTAAACAGTAAGTGTGTACTTCACAGCTGCCTTTGAGATGGGCATGAAAAATACTAGGAATTCAGTTTGTGTAACAGTGGAGGGAGTATGTGGTGTTTAATAGAGGTTATGGAACTGTGTCTGCTTTACTGTGCATGTCACACTCAATAGCTGCTTTTATTTGAAATACATGATAGAAATACATGTAGAAAAGAGTTAAATGGTGCATTTTTAACATATGAGTTCAGAAGAGAGTATCAAGGCTCATAAACATACATGAATTCAGTATCTCATAAGGCACAAAGAGTAGGATGGGGTTTTTAGGGCATTGATTTGTTTGGGGTTTTATGTTTTTTATATTCCTTCAGAAGCATGTGAAAGAATGGTCATCATGGCTGCAATTACTGCTGCTGTGGTTTCTGAATTTCATGGTTTGGGTTTTTCAGTACCAAACAAAAATAGCAGTTTTTCATACCAACCCCTGCCCACCTTTTGAAGTATTGCAAATGGGTGGCAGTTGGGATTGTGCTGAACAGAAATTCTGGAGCTCTGGGAATTTGAATATATTGAATAGTTTCAAATTGTGTTTAAAAGGAAATTGAGCATGCTTATAGAAGTGTTCCATTTGAAGTAGTGTTAGATTTATGACAAATGCAGAATTGAACTGGTTTTGTTCCTAATGTATTGTAGAATGAGTTGAAAAAGTGTTGGTTGACCACTTGTTTTTAAGTATTAAATAGGGCAGGCTGATGTTTGAAATTCTTGTGACTTGCCTTTGTAAGATTGTTTTGTTAATGCTGAATCAATGCCAACAATAGTTTGCTGTCATGAATACTGTAATAGCTGTTTGCTCTTGAGGTGTACTTGATCTAATCTTATGTGATGCATATTATTTTCAGGGTTTTTTCATTTTGCATTCCTAAGCTGTGAAGTTGCAGTCTAACATGCTATCTGTTCTTCTTCTCTTTAAGTCGTGTCATTAAGACAGACATGGAGTTGGAAGTTCTGCGCTACACCAATAAAATCTCCAGTGAAGCTCATAAAGAGGTAATGGATCCTTTTCTGTTAATAATTTTTGCTCTTAGTGTAGCAGTGGTACTCAGAAAATGTCCCCAGCAACCCAGAATTGCTTAGTAATAAAATAATGGAAAGGCTGGATAGAAATAAGAGGATAATATCCCTCCTATTACAGCCCAGTAATATACCTTGCATTGTCCTTGAACTCACTGGTGCGTTTGTGATGTGTGAGAAATGAAGTGTGGGTTTGGGTAAGAGCTCACCTCAGCAGAAGGTGACCTGCTTGCAATCTATCTGTTCTGTGTGCACAAATACCTGTATAATGATGGAGAAAGAAAATATCAAGATGATTCAGGCCCATGTGCAGCTTTGAAAAGTTTAACTAGCAGGTAACTGTCCCCAGATCCTGATGCACTGGGGAAATCTTTCCCTGCACAGTGTAGGACAGGGAAAGGATTCCTCAGGGTGCTCCTCAGAGCTGGGTGTGTCCCTGGGGCAGTGCTGAACCCTGCTGTTCTGTTGCCATACCGGTGTGACAATGACAAGTCCAGGCCCTCAGCAAGGCTGCTCAGATTGGACCTGGCATTACACCAGGGGAGCTGCACTCCTCTCCTGGTGGTCATCACAAAATCAACTTGTGTGTCAGTGCTGTACTCCACAGAGTGATGCAGATCTGCCCGTGAGTTCTGAGAGTGGTGATGAGCACAGGGAGCTTAGGTAAAACTGGCTGGTGAGGTTACTGACTCAGCTGTTTTCTTGGCTCCTGCTCCCCAGATATCCAAACTATGAAGGGTAAGAATGTTCTAAAATGAATACTGTAAAATTGAAAACTCTAAGGGTAGTCATTTTGCATTCATACTCCTTGGTTTTTCATCGTACTTGAATAATCTTGTCACATCTGAGAGTATTTTTTTTTGTAGAGCAGCTGCCTAGAACTTCTATAATACCGAAACAGATAAGGAATAAAACTTTCTTACCAAATCTGAGAACAAGGATCAGATTTATGACTTGTAAACCAGTGTTAACTCTAGTAGTTTTCTGTTGAATCAGATTTCAAAGTATAAAAGAGACTTTCCCATGTAGGATAATGCAGTTCATGGCTTTGTTTTGCCTAAGTAGAACAAAGGGACGTTGTGCCATGTTCACCACAGCTTTCACAATTGAACATTGGTATTTTGATGAGCTGTACTTATTAGGATATAGTAGTTTGGCAATTAAACTTGCTTTATTGCTGGAGACTGCAGGCATTTTTAAAGATTAAAGTGTTTGATTCCAGTGGAGTTTTAAAATGCATCTACTGATGTAAATTTAAATGAAGTACAGATGATATTTTTGTAATATAAGTTTCTCTGGAGATAGTCATAAGTGATAAATCTATAAATATGAGATTTCCTCCCACTATCATGGTCCCATGCTAATATGTATCTTACAGGTAATGAAGGCCGTAAAAGTAGGAATGAAAGAATACGAGATGGAGAGGTAAGAGTTCTTACACTAATTATAATAAAAAAATATTATATCTCTGTAGTAGGGAGAAAAGCAATAGCTGAGACAATGCAGTAGCATGGATTCAGTTGAGACAGAGTGCATTGGTGTTTGAAGGCCATTGTACGTATTATTTTGTTATTTTGAGGTGGTACTGCATCTGTTTCAAACATACATTTGGTGAGGGGTGATTATTTTTTGCTTAAATGTTGCATCTCTCTCTTCCTGGAGTTACAGTAACTTACAGAAGCTTGATGAAATAGCTGTTTTCATTGTTTGAAGCTATCCAATAAAATTGTGTTTATGATTAAACATTGCCTTTAGTCTGATTATGCTTAGAAGACTCCATGAGTGGGTGTTTAAGAGTCTTCTGAAGTGTTCAATTACATTTTGCCTGCAATTCCAAGCCAGCAGTACCTGCACTTAGCCTGCACAAGGAACTCAGCTCACACATGTGATGGGTGTTCTACAGCTGCTGAGAAGTCAGTAAGAAAGCAGCAGATATCCCTTAGGTTGAACAGAACGTGCTGTACAGGCATCCATGAGGGGTTTGGCTGATAACTGATACACTAATGGTGTGTCTAGATCTAGGGAAAACATTGCCTCCTCTCTTGAATCAATATTTACATTAGATCATCAGTATTTATCATATAAAGCATGGTTTTGATCATCCAGTCCATTTATTTTTAGCTTGTACATGGTATGTTCAATTTTCAAAGTATTTGCATAATGAAGAAATAGAAAATAACAGTCATATGTCATTTACTGTTGTTTCTTGGTAGTAATTTTTCAAAGGCTTGTAAGCAGGCTGGAGCAGCACCCAGGGAAGGGAATATAAAGAGACCACAATATTTGTCATCAGGATTTCAAAGTAGCTGAAAAGACAAATAAAGCCCTTAGAACATATGCAATATGTAGAAACAAATGTTGCATTTAAGCAGTTTATATTTCTGCAGATACTATAGGCTCATGCCTATAATTTGTCAGTGCCTCAAATTGCATTTATATATACCACCAGGGAAAAAAAATATTGTTTGCATTCTGTCTTTAACTTTATTTTTGAACTTTATGTTTGTGTTCTTTTACTCACTGGCCATGCTATAGATGCCGATAGTGAAATTTTGGCTCTGGAAGTCATTAGCAATCAAAAATTTCCCTAGAGCAGAATTTGTTCTCAGGTGCTTTTAAATGCCATGATCCTGGCAGTTTCATTCACGTGTCATACAACAACTACACATATAAACACTCTTCTGTAAGTCTGCAAGGTATTACCTTTTTTCTCCAAGACTTTCATTCTTCCCTGGCTTGCTCCTTCCATACACATCAACCATTTGAAAAGATTATTTGTGTCTTTCAATTGAAAAAAATAAATAAATTAAGCAGCTACTAACCTATTTAAAATTGCTGTCTATTTCGCCATACATCTTGATAGATTACACCTCTTGAAAGAGTTTGAAGTTATTTAGCTAATGAAAGAGGTCTTGGCAGACTGCTCTACTGTGTCTGCCTTGGAGACTATAATTAGAATTTCAGTTTCTTTTACTGGTGGAATTCATCCCTGCACCCGTTTCTTTAAGCAAAAAGGGCCCTAAAAATTTAAACACTGTCTGCTATTCTTCTGTCTGCTAGGAAGAATAATGGCAGAGATCCCAAAAGCAATTAAAATTTTCTGTTACTGGATGTAGGACCTAAGTGTTGCCTTTTCTTTGTCCATTTGGTTAAACACTGGTAAATGATTTTGAACCAGTAATGTGTTAATGCTGAGATATATAAAAAATAAATGCATCTAACTGCAACTCCAATCAGCCCTGACTTCTTTTCTGGTTTGATATTATTTAACTTTAATGTGTGGTCTTTAAGGTTGACTTTAAGGAGACAGCCAAGGCAATTATCTACAAACAGTAATTCACAGCATGTGTAATTGCGTGTAAAGTCATTTTGGTAGGTCAGATTCTGGGTTTTCTCTGAAGCAGTTTGTTTAGTATTTGTGATTATCTCATGTTTAATTAATCTTCTTTAATTAATGGCTTTTAATTATGAAACTGCTCTGTAGTGAATATATTGTTCATAATATAGCAGAATGGTAAAAGAAAACTTCTTCAGCTTGAGAAGGGTGTGAACAAAATCTGTGATTTCAGCAAAGTTGTTTAAGTGTGCGTATACAGACAAAGATGTTTTGTGTATGTTTATAAACACACTGAAAATACTAATTAGGACCTACAGTTACCTGTTTCAGAGTGCTCTGAAGGCCTGGAGATAACTTCTCTAGATCAGTGTTTATCAATTTCTAGATTTCATTTGTGTGCTGTTTACCAAATGAAGTGTGGAATATTCTGTGCATTTCCTCATTTGTTCCCTTTTTATTAGAAAGAACATTTTTATGATTGGGGTGGCTACTTGGAATGTTGGTTTGATTGGGGAATGGTGTGAAAGTGTGTGCTGTAGTAACAGGTGAGTGACTTCCTGCATCAGTAACCTGTAGTAACAGGTGAGCAACTTCCTGTGTGTTCTGGACACACAGCTGCTGTATGCATTGCCCATTTTTGTTTATGCTCTTCTTAATAGCACTGAAGGTCCAAATGTCCGAAATAGCAGAATAAACCACTCCAAGACTAAAGTTGTATTAAAAAGGGCATCATTTATTCAGGCCTGAGGTTCATGCTGGAGATCCTAACCTAACATGGACACGTGGTTCTATAAGAGTGTTACTTATATACAGTTGCTTAAAATTTAGTCATTACCATAAATCCCACCCCATGTCCCAGAGATTCAGTCCTTTGTTTTCTCTATCTTGGCATTCTTGAGCCAGATATCTTCTTATCTTCCAACTGTCCTTGCTGAAAGCAGGTTTTGCATGCCTTGTTTCTTTGCTAAAAGCTCCACAGGCATAGTAAAATGAATTAACCCTTTCGGTGTCACTGTGATAGGAGCGCGTGCACAGTCCTGAGTTCATTAAATGATGATGTATTTATCACTGCCTTGACAATGCCAGGCAGCACTAAACCAGCCCTAAACACCCATTCCCTTGTCCCACACACCCCTGGATTGTGTCACTGTCTGTAAAACCTCTGGCTGCTGAACACAGGAGCACCTGGGGGTTACTATGCAAATAACTGTGATTCCAGTGCCTAAAACCTGGGTCCTGATCCTGCAGAGTGGAGCCTTTTAAAACAGAGGAGCAGTGGCTAGTGTACAGGGGGCAGTGGCTAGTGTACAGAGCAGGCAGCGTGGGCAGCAGGGGAGGGGATCCTGTCCCTGTGCCCCTCAGGTGACAGCCCACCTGCAGAGCTGCCCCAGCCCTGGGCCAGCACAGGGAGGAGCTGGAGCTGCTGGAGAGAGCCCAGAGGAGGCAGCAGGATGAGCAGAGGGATGGAGCAGCTGTGCTGGGAGGAAAGGCTGGCACAGCTGGGATTGTTCAGCCTGGACAGAAGCTTCTTTTGTGACCTAATTGTGGCCTTCCAGTACCTCTGGAGCTACCAAAAGGATGGACAGACACTACTTACAAGGGCCTGGATTGAGAAGACAAGGGGGAATGGCTTCAAACTGACAGAGGGCAGAGCTAGATGGGATATTAGGAAAAAATGCTTCATTGTGAGGGGAAATAATTGTGGGGATTTTGTAGCAGTTAATACTAAACTTCAACTCCATTCTGCTATAACGGCAATAATTTGAAGAACAAAATGACAAGAAAGCAGCTACAGAGGTTTTTTCTTGTTGGTTTACAATGCTTACCGACTGTTTTTACACCTTGCCTCACTTACCAGCTGAGGCTGATAAAAGTTCTTTATCCCTATTCTTTTCAGTGCTGTCCCTGATTCCAGAGCAGAGCTTGGGCTCTAAGATGAGTTGCTGTTGTATCTGTCAGTGTTAAATTTCACTATCTGGGGAAGTCTGAGAGCGCTCTCACAGATTATGGCTCTCATCTTTCATTTTTCTCTCTCTCCTCTGCTCCAATGGAACAAACTGAAAATAAAACACACATGTTATTTCACTAAAAAAGAGAAAATAGCCAGAATAATTTTATTTTCCTTTGGGTATGTCCTTTCAGTGAAATGCTGATGATTTTAGCTAATGAGTATTTGCCACTTACCATTTCCTGATGATTTTGCTCCTTGAATGTTTTTGAAAAAGTCACTGACTTCTGCAGCAAATTATCTTCAAAAATGCTTGGTTTTTTTCATGAGGCTGGATAGAATTTCAACTCAATTATAATCTTCGTAAGTCCTTCACGTAAGTGTGCATAGATAGTAAATAAGAATGCCCACTGCAGGTGACAAAAATACACAGGTGTATCTTTCAGAGTTGCTTTTTGGCATGGGAATAGTGTTGAATTGTGTCATGTCCCTCACTGGTATTTGTGTATTTTTACTAAACAAAGAGACCAGCACTCCATTAGTCTCAAGCAGCATGTCGGTCCGCTCAGTTACTGATACCTCTTTTATGTCTTTTTCTTTTCCCTCTTGGGTTTTGTTTGTTTGTTTGTTTGTTTTTGTTGTTGTTGTTTATTTGGTTTTTACAACAGTTACTGTTGTGTAGCCTAGAAACGGCTTGACTGCCTTATTTCCCAAACTGCCTTACAATGAGAGGTGATGTGTTTTTCAATGTAGGGTGCTGCTATCAAAAGGTCAGTTTTAAAACTAAAATACATGAGAAGCAGAGAGGTGGAAGGTGACCTTTTCCCACATTTTAAAAACCCCAGCGCAATCCACTAATTTTTCCTCTGTTTCTGCAGGCCTGTTTGGTAGGGCAGGAGTCTGCCTGCTGTCTGGATGGTGGTTTAGTGTAAGATGATCCTGTACCTGATGTTATTTATTTGTCTGTGTGTCTACTTCTAGCACAAGGGTTGAAGGAAGAAAGGGGTCAGCCACAATCTCTGTTTTCAGCAAGAAATCCACACAGCAGCCCAGGAGCTTCTGTTCAACATGGATGCACTGGGGCTGGAGGGGAAGGAGTAGCTGAGCCAGTGGTTTCGTACCTGTGTCTGTGTTAGGGCAGCAGGGGTCATCCAGGACTTCCTAAAAATGGTGATACAAAATGACCTACAGTGTCCAGGGCCAAGGAGGCAGCTTAGTGCTGACAGCTCTGACAGCAAATGCTGGCTACCTGCTAATTGCTTCGTTTGAGTGAGCTGCTGAATCTCATGTGTTCAGTGCCCAGAGGGAAGTCAGATATAATGTGTTTGTCTGGAAGAGCAACTGGATTCAGAGAGACACTTCCTGCAGCCTTCCCCTCCTGTCCACTTTCCCTACATGCAGCTGGTCCTTTGATGTTTTAAATTGGGCTGTCGCCACTCATTTCCTAATCCAGCTGAAATAAGGTTATAAATAGTCTTTAAATAAATTTTAAAATTGCTTTAGAAAACCCGAGCATTGTTTCTCTTTGTGACATACAGAGGCACAATTGCAAATGTGTGCACGCTTGACTCAGCAGAAATGGGGGAGAGGATTACCTGTGAGCATGGAGACCTCCTGTCTCAGCACTTCATCTGCTTTAGGAGATGCAAATCCATTGCAGAAGTTTCAGTTTTCATATGCCCACTTCCATTTGCCCTGCTCTCCCCCTTCTGCCCAGCTGAGAGGAGAAGTGTGGGAGTTAGACACTTCTTGAGTCACTGCAAGCTCAGAGACCCATTTTACCTGAACTGCTGGTCAGTATGTTCATGGTGGTTGGTGATGGACTCCATTAGCTGCTGGGAGGGAGCAGAGCAGTTTCAGTATATTCCCAGTAACCTCTCAGCATTTTCCCTTTGCAGGGGGTCCTGGGGGAAGCTCAGATGTTCTGTCCTTCAGTCACCTCCTGGTGCAAGAGTACTATTTAATTGCACAGGCCACTCTTGTGATTTGTGATTGAAATTCCACATAATTGGGTTTTACCTTCTACAGAAAAACTGTGAACTTGGACCATGGGAGAGACTTAAAATAAGCCCCTCTATCATCACAGAGATACCAAAGAACAATTACCATGCTCATTCTGGAAAATGGTTGCCTTCAGAAAGAGAGCTGTGGCAGGATGCACTGCACGTGTATGCATACAGAGCTTGGCTCGTGGCATAGCAAGAGATAACCCAGCTTTGAGTGCTGTGTCACTGTATGTCCTTACAGGCTTAGTAATATGGTAAAGGTGATAATTCATAATTATCCTTTGATTATATTTTTGGAAATTAAAAAATAGTAGCATTTTTATTTTAATTTTGTAACTGATTGAAAATTGCAGCATTATTAATTTCTATGGATGTTTTCTACAGTGACTTACTATTAGTCACTGCAGTGACTATTACTATATTAAAGGAGTAGCAAAATTTCTTCTCAAATTAGCAATGATCTCAATTTTTCCTGAATCTAGTGTGGTATTGAGATAGTGAACTAATTAACATTGCTAATGATGAGCTAAGATTGGAGATATGTGAAATGAAATTCATTGTAAAAGACAGCAGGCTGAAGTTATTATTTGATGTGGATTTTGTTCATGCTTGTTCAGACAAGTCAAAAGTAAAGACTCTGCTGTATGTGAGGCTTTATCTGCATTGTCAGCTTTATCTCAATAATTTTTGCTAATTACTGATGAAGCAGAGAGATGAGAACTTTGTGTTTATTCACCATCTTTTGATAAACAGAATTGCTCGTGATCATGATCAGGGACCAGAAGCTCAACTTGAAGGAAATGGGTAGAATACCAAGACTGTCCATTAGTGTCATGATATCACACACTGACCTGAAAATTAAACCCATTTTACACACATGAAAAGAAAAAGAGCAGGTTTTGTTCCTTGCTGCTGGCATGCCCGCTGCATAAATTCTTTTCCAAATTTGTTCTTGGAGCATTCTCATCATCATAGTGTGCAAGTGATACCTTACAGCTTATTAAGCAGCATTTCTAATGCCCATTTTGATGGCTCTTTTGTTTGTTTGATTTTTCTTTGGTTTTCTGTTGTTACATCATCTGTCCAGGTCTCTGCTTAACTAGGCTGGTATTTCTGCCCAGCAGCTTGTGTTCCTACACATGGAGACAGCCTGCTCCTGAATACTTAACAGTTGTTTTTTAAAGCATGTCCAGCCTTCTGGACTCCTTTCTCCTTCAGGACTGACTCCCAAGGGACTCTGTCAATCAATGTCCTAGACAGGCCAAAGTCTGCCTGCTGTAAGTCCAAGGTGGAAATTCTGCTGGTGTCCTTCCTTACTTCACCCAGTACAGAAAATGCTAACATTTCGTGGTCACTCTGCCCAAGATGGTCACTGACCACCACTCACCCACCACTCGTCCTTTGTTCACAAACAGGTCTGGCAGGACACCTCCTCTGCTAGGCAGGCAAAAGGGATGGAAAATGCTAGGACTGGAGAGGAATCTGGATGGCATTAGACAGCAGAGGTGATGTTTCTGCTAAAATCAAATTGAACCTTCGGGCAGTCTTGGCAAGTGAGAGCTACAAAGAGCTTTGCTGACGACTGACTCTGGGTCTCCCAATTCATCTATTAAAAGCTGTATATTTAAAAGAACTAATGAGATATATGAAGGGTCCACAAATTAATCTGTCAGTGTAAGATACAGTTGCTATCAGTTCTCAGTTGGTACAAACCTCTTGTAAAGTGCCATATCCTTCAGGAGTATTGGACTGGATTTCTGCTTTTTCTTATTTCAGAATGAGCCTGCTATGTCCTCTTGGTCAGTACTGAGTGGTAGAGGTGGGCAAGCATTCTTCTGTCTCTGGTTAGCAGATAATTTGCAAAAATTGTGTAGGGTTGTTTGGGTGCACAGTGTAACTGTCAGTTTAAGTGTTAGGACTGTGTGAAGTTTCAAATGTTATGTGTGATTTATTAATAGCCTTTTGCCTGTGTAACCTCTAGATTTGCTCTGTAATGGAAGGTTTGGTGCTGGATATAATACATTACATTGGGTCAACTTTTCAGTTTTGGGGGTTTTTTTTCTTTATTATGTGTTTGAAGGAAGACAAGAAGAACATGTCTGTTACTAATATTTTGTTTGGGTTGGAAATTGCCATGGCATTCAGTAATTGGCTTCCCAATCCTACAAGATTTGGGGAGATGCCTGAGGTGTGTATGTTGAGGGAGGAGTTACCTGCTTTTCATCAGTAATTCTGTCTTTGTGAGAAGGAAGTGGGTATTGTATGACAAGAAGCCATTAAACTGAGGAAGGTCCTGGCCAGTCCTGTTCCTGTTGCTGCTGCAGATCAGAGACTTGTGTCCATAAAACCTCTGAGAGGGTCTAGAATTTGTTTGGATCAGGTGAACCTGTTGGTTATTTGGGGCTGGTGAGGCAAGGAGGCCTCTGTTACTCAAAGGAGCTCTTGGGTAGATGATACAACTTCTTTCTGGCAGTTTTCTGTTTTATTTTGTGTTTCATTTTCTTATTGGCTCTAATACTTGGAATCAGTGTAGTGATTTTGTCATCTGTGATAGGCCCTTGATTTGGGTCCCTTGTGCAGTTTAGAATAACAATTGAAAATTAATTCTATTTCAGTCCCTCAGTCTGCATTAACCTCTGATTTCCACTGTTGGTGACTGGTCTTTCTGCCCTATCCTTCAGCCAGCTCAGGTGCTGGGAGGCAGCCTGAGCTCCAGGCTAAAGGAGCAGCATTTGTCTAGATGAGTGTGGCTTGAGGCCAGAGGATGGGTCAGGGGGACCCTGTGAACAGGATGCAAGATGTTTACCAGGGAGGGGATGTGCAGGTTTTTTGACCTGCCTACAGAGCACCTGTGTGGTCATTTGTTTGGCCCCTGCATAAAGAAAGGAATGTTGAAATGTTCCCAGGAATTGGAGCAGGTGTCATGGTAGTCTTAGTTACAAAGTGTGTCTGGGTCTTCCTGAACCTGCTTCCTCAGCTTCCCTTTCCTTAAAAATTCTGACTTCTGCACCTGACTAAATTTGGTCCAGACATTGTCATCATAAATTGAGTGCTATAATCTTTTATTATCCTTAAGGTAGTAGGTTTGCATATCCCAAATGACAAATTACTGCCTTTTCCTCTCAGAATAGTTCAAGTATTCAAAAATCTATGAGGGCAAATTAAGCTCTATGCTGGGACACCAACGCCCTTTTAACCTAAGCCCTTACTGCATTTCTGCTTGCTCTGGGTTGTTGAACACAAGTTCAAACTTCAAATATTCAATTTGAAACTGAAAGGAAGATTATGAGGCATTAGTGATTATGTTGGCACTCTGTCACTGAACAGCGCTCAGGCGTTGTGTGCTGTGTGGGTGGCTGTGTATTTGCTAAGAAGCGTAACTGAAGATGAAAGTTTAATTATTTCTTCAAGGCAAATCCTTTCTCCCATGGACTTAAACTTGCATAAGAAAAATGAAAATTCATAGGGAGTTTAAGAATTGGCTAAAATTAAAAACCATTTATTTTTACCCTATTTATTCTTCTGAATAATAAAATTTCCCCATGGGTTTTTGGAACATATGTAGAATAATTACACTGTAGAAGTGGTGCTTTAGCTCAGCTTGTGGAGCTAGGGCAAACATTGTGATTATGCTGCAAGCTTAAATCTGGGTCTTACAGAAAATCTCAGTCAAGGCTCTGTTGCCATCAAGTGCAAAAAACTGTGACCCATGGATTGGTCCCTGTGGGAGCAATTACTCTTTGCTGAGATTTTTTTTCCAGCACTGAATATTACAAATGTCAAAAAAAAGTTTAACCCTCAGTACCTCTAACAGAATATTTTCATTCCTGCTGGCAAGAATAAAATTTTTTAGCTTGGATTTGCATGTTTGAGCCAGGATTTTTTAAAAGCTTTTCTTTATAAACAACTGAAAGGTAAAAGTGCTGTCTTTTAAGTTGCAGTCTGCACGCCTTGGTGGAGACAAAATTGGGGCTGGAGCTGCCTGATGCTGCTTAATGCAGTGCTGTGCCCAAGCCTCTCCTGACGGGGCTCGTGCACGTTGGATGCAGAGTGAATTGATGATTAAAACCTCTTGTCTGGCAGTGGCAGCAGGGGCAGAGTGTGGAGGGAGCGTGGGGTTGCTTAGGAACACGGCTGGATCTGATTCTCAGCTGCAGCCCAGGGACACGTTTGGGTGCCCAGGAGCAGCGCGTGCATCCTCAGCCGCGGCTCTGCGCAGCCGGTGGGGAGCGGGAGCTGATCTCGCCTCTGGGGAAACCCACATCCTTTGGAGGAGGTGCAACAGGGGTGTGCATTTCTGCTTCCTTAATTCTGGTGTTTGTTTAAGACTTACCAAATCAAAGCATGTCCATTATTCCTAGCAGAAACTCAAATAATATTTTTCTGTTACCTAAGGAACCGATCCAAACCCAGATTTCCTGCCCCTTCCCTATTTTCTCGTGTATGTTCTTTGGTGCTGGATACAGTCTGGTCATTAACTGTGACAAAAATTTGATGAAATGGATAGAACTTGCTTCATGCGTTCAAAGACTTTGCAAAGTGACACTAGTTGTGAAATGCTAAGAGGAATGTTGTGCATGCAGCCTTGTAGCTGAAGTTCTAGTCAGGAGCACGATTCACACACCATAATACTGCAGTGAGACATAAAGACTAATGGGTCCCAAATACACCAACCCTGGGACAGGATGAGTCACCTTTACTTGTGCCTTTTTTTTTTCTCAGTTAGTGATTTGTGTTTGTCGCATTTTCATAAAATATTGATGATACTCAATATAGTCTCAGGAAACATTAAGTGAAGAACTTCTCGTTTTGAGACATGAGGAGAGGACCTTGCAAGTAAAAATCCATAAGTTTTTTGCTTTCTAAAGGCTGTGGATTTCATTTGTGTGGGTAGACACAAGTGATATCTTTTAGTTATTATGTAGAACCTCCAGTGAAATATAACAAGTTTTTTATTTCCTAGAAGTTACGTTAGGTTTTGGTTCAGTTTTGCTCAGCATGCATAAGTAATTTTAAAAGTTTTTGTGAGGCCTTTCAGGAGTTCAGAACGCTATTTCAGATTATTGTGACAAGCATTGAACAATTTCTTCCAAAATATGGGGAAATGCACTGCTCTCCTTTTATGAAGCCTATTCTGTAGCCCAGTTAACATTGCCAGATCTCGGGTGGAGCTCTGTGACCTCCTGCATGTTACCCCACTTGATCTACGCAGAATGTACTGCTGCCCTGCAGGCTGTACCTGCATCTGCGAGCATGATCCCCGTGGGTTATTTTTAGCTAAATTCCTTTGTTGTTTGCCAGGTGTATTCATTCCTTCAGAGTTCAGTCTATACATTTAACCTTGCTCCACTTTCCCCTCCTGCTCAGTGACAGAGGAGGGGCAGGGTTATGCCCTTTGCCGCTGCTTTGATGCTCTGAAGACAGCTTGGAAAAATCAAGCAGGTGTAGGAAGAGACTGCTCAAGGATTTCACTTGAGACTGTGCAGGACAAAGGCTGTGTGTTACAGGTTTGTGCTGGGCCAGGTCACTTGGCTGTGCCCAGGGGGCTGAGTGGGGAGTGAGGGACAGCTCAAGCACGGGGCTCCTTTGCACCATGTTCATCTTGACTGTCTGCTGGGGGCTTTGCCTTAATCCTCAGCACCTGAATGGGGTGAGGGCTCCTGGCTTCCAGCTACAAATCCTAGATGTCACCATTGTCACTCCAGATAAATGCCAGATCATTAGCAGGTGCTGTGGTTATGGGGACGGTCGGTGATGGGACAAATGGAGACGAGAGATCTCTGGAGTCAATGCTGATCTTGGAGCATGCAGTTTATTTCATAGGGTGTGGGTATAGGAGCCCTGCTAAGAGCTGCCAGCTCGAAGCAGGACTGAGAGATAGAGTAAAAAGAGTAAGAGCAAGAGTAAGAGTAGGAGAGAGAGTAAGATGGAGGTAAGACTAAGAGAGCGAAGTTCTCGTTACAATGCATTAAATCTTCTATACTGAATATTCTAATTTACACTAACTAGTCCAGTACAAGTTACAAATCTTATAGCATTTATATATAGCTTATAAGAATCATTACCTTACCATACTGTTTTATATTTTAAACCCTAAAAACTACTCTTTGGAGCCCTCTTCCCAAGCTGCTAGGGTCTGCTCTGACCCTTGGACTCTTGGTAAGGAGAAGGGCATTGTTTAATCAAAAGGGGATTACCTTCAGCTAGCCACACTATTGTTCTTCTGTTGTTCAGTAACAGAGGCTGGGCATCTTAGACATGGAAACTTGCTTTCAATTCTGTTTCATTTATATGTTTCATATTCTCAAAGTCTAAACAGTTATATTTATAAGGCTTTCCTATTTCATCCTTCCCAACAAGGTGCCATTCATCTTCCTGCACTGCTTCCACCTGGGCTCACTAGCCCTCTGCTAGCGTCCAACATTGCTCTCAACACAGGGCCCCAGATCCCAAGACACACCCAATATCCCTTCAGGTGCCTCCTGTAGTTGATAGGGCTTGGGCAGTCAGGGCTGGGTTGTTGCCAGAGACCTGCCATTTGAAGCTGTGTTCACTGTACTAAAACAAGAGGCACAAGGCTTCTCAAAGCTGGCAGGGATGAAAACATGGCTTAAAGTATTTGCTTTTATCTAGAAAGAACATGGGTGAAGGACTGAGTGCACTATTGCATGCTGAAGGACTGGAGAATGAAAGTGCTTTGTTTGAGCAGTGTCCTCCAGCAGTAGTTGAAAGAAGAGACTTAGTCTATTTCAGAGATAAAAAACCTCAGAAAATAAAACTTTCTCTGCCATCTTTCATACATCAGGAAGAAAGTTAGAAGCTGATAGGGGTGAGCAGGATGCTTGTGTCCTTCAATGTATTTTTTCTTGCTGAGGTATAACTTTTACAGTGGCAACAGTACTTTTAAATTTTCTTTTTCCTGAAGAAGAAAAAGGCATTACTTCCCTTATTTTTCAGGTGGACTGTAGGTAATCACAGCTGGGCGTGTTGGTCTACACTGGTAGACCATGTACCTTCTTTTACTCTCACTCTTAGACTACTTTTTTTTTTTCTTCTTTGTTCACTCTGAACAAGGATTTTGAATCCATGAATCATATGCCTTGGTGGTTCTCTTTAGAACTGGAAGCAGGTGTAAATTCATCAAGCTGTTGAAAGTGGATCTGGGAAAAAGTGAGTCTCAGCTGCCATGTCAGGTAGTGCACTCATAGACATTGCCAGTGGCCTTTGGATCAAACAGCAGAGAAATAGCTTTACGGTAAAGAGCTCAGAAAATTCTAACTAGGTAATGAGTAGTGGCTTCCTTTTGATTTACAGCATAGCTTTGCAATCAATCTATAAAGCTTTGAAGAGAAAAAATAAATCTCTAAGGAAAAGGAGAGGGCCATAGAATTAGTTGCTACTGTCTGCTTGTCTTCCCTAATTCCAAGAGTGTGTGCTGAAAATGGATGATAGTGTGCAAAAATCTCAAATACTGGCCAATTCCTTTGTAGTTTCAAGCTGAGATACAGTTCACATCATGCTGGTTCTTGGAGAATATTCGGTTTCATCTTAGCTGTAGATTATGTGTAGATGGGTGTAGTTGGAGGAATTTGACAAGGGTTGTGTGTTGTAACTTCCAGCTCTTGTATATCAAATTCCTGCTCTGATCTCTTCTTCTTTCATCTCCAGTATGTCTTTCTGTACAGAATGGGATGGTGAAGTGGATGTGATAACTTGCAGAATCATATTCAGCAGTATTTTTTTTTTACTCAAGCAAATTACTACAGTTCAGAAAACTTACTCAGTAATCTTGCACTGGAATTTGGATTTAGAATTGCAGTTTGTAATTGTCAAGATGCCATTTGGCTGAGATTGCTCAGTCATTAATTTGTTTGAAGTCGACACTTGAGTTGAAAGACTAATAGCTGCCTTGGTGCATTGCTCAATTTTAAATCTAATCTGTTAGGGAGTTTGGGTGAACTGCAGCTGGGGATGTAGTTTGTCATTTTAATGGTGGGGGGGCAGAGCTGTTCTTCGGGGACCTGGGGGTTTGCTGTTCACATGCACAGGAGGGTTTTTGTGGTACTTTAGTAAAACTTCAACACGTATAACAAAGCTGATCTTAAAGTTTTAATATGTGTATTGGAGCAATTGTTTCCACTACTCAGAACAATTTATCTAGGATTAAAAAAGGAACACAAGAAAACTTGTGTTTTCATCATCTGAAAAATTGAAAGAATTGTTCAAATGTACAGGTGTGACTCTTATCGTGCACAGATTGCTGTCAGTGTTCCTGTGTTGACATGCAGATAGTATCAGGGGTTTTTACTGCATGTGACAGACTTCTAGAGGGACTTTAAGCAAGGATTTGTGTGTGACTTTAAAAAAAAATGGCTACTAACTTGCAGATATGATCTCCATTTCCAAAACTGGTAACTTGTGAACTGAGGTAGGGTTTTCATTCATAGCAGCAATCTATCTAGCTTTATTTCCTCCTCATATTTCAAACAGATTGAATATTTTTTATTCATAATAAAATGGTCTTTCTTAGTTCACATAGGAATATCAATTTCAATGTTAATGATAGTATAGACATGAATTAGAATGTTTCTCCACCCCATTATTAGAAAGCTACTATTTCTTTGTGTAGCTAAATCTTTTCTTGGTCTCTTAGTTCTTAATGTTTCCCCAGTCTGGCTCCTGCTTTGCTCTGGAATGATTTAGGCTGGCAGTAGTCAGCAGACAATTCTTTTTTATTCACAGAGGATGCTGAGTTGGAAGGGACCCACAAGGACCATCCAGTCTGGCCCCTGTCCCTGCCCAGCCCCCAGCAATCCCCCTGTCCATCCCTGGAGCTCTGCCCAAACGCTCCTGGAGCTCGGGCAGCCTCGGGGCCGTGCCCATTCCCTGGGCAGCCTGGGCCGTGCCAGCACCCTCTGGGNCAGCCTGGGCAGTGCCAGCACCCTCTGGGCAGTGCCAGCACCCTCTGGGCAGTGCTGTTGGTTGGGTTTTTTTGTTTGGGTTTTGGGGGTTTTGGTTTTTGCTCCCCCCCAGTACTTTCTTGCCTGCACCAGTTCATTATTTCAGTGTCAGGACTAAATGAAACTCAGAGCATAAATGGTGAAATATTTGGTGTGCTATGTTTTACATACCTAATAGATGTACTGGATCCCCAAAATATAAATCAAATCACGTAGCCTATTAGGCTTTACATAGCAGAAACAAAATATGAAATACTTTACAATGCAGAAAGTGCTTTGTTGCTCCTAAGGGATACAATTTTGACAATTTTATGAGGTTGCAATTTATTTGTGCAGTGAGTTGGCACATGGTTTTGATAAAAGTAATGTTCCCAGAGCATTTTGCTAACAAGAATACTTTTTTAAAGCCACTAGTCTTGCTGATTTGTGTTGTACAAACCAAGTATCTGTTAAACTCCCTGGAAGTGTGCCTGTCTGAGATACACTTACAAACCCTGCCTGATAATACTGGTCTGAGTGTGAACAACTGAATAAGCTTTCAATCTGTGCTGAGGAACATCTTTAAGGAATAATAGAAAAGAAGAAACCTGTAAAGAATTGCAGAAAGCTGTATTACTTTTTTTCTGATACAGACTTTATCTTACACAAAAGACCCAGAAAAACACATTGGCCTTGAGACTTTCTTGCTACCCCTTGCTGTGAAAAAATGGTCTGATGTGGCTGTTTGAAGAATGGTGCAGTTGACAGGAATGACATTTCATTGAACAAATGCTTCAAACTGTTGTCTTGCAAGATATTCTTCTATAAATACGTGTGAAATCATACTGCACACTGGACTGAATGTACATTGCTCAAAATTCAAAGTATGGCTTTTTCTACGTGCATGCTGCGTGCTGTTTTTTTCTGAATGGGATGTGTAGAAAAGGTGACATGGAAATTCTGTGCCAGCTGTGATGGTGTTTCCAACAGCTGACAGGGACTGTGAAGCAGAGAGCAGCTCTGGTGAGGCTCCCATACACATGTAGCACTCAAGAATCATGTCTGAAAATACAGGTTCTCTACTTTCCAGACTTCAAGAGGGATTAGACATTAGTTTAAACTTCCAACTTCATTTTTAGCATATTTGTTTTCATATCTCGTTTCTTTGAAATTGCTTGTAAATACTTGACTGGCATTTTTGCTGTTTAATTTACACCATTTTTGCTCCCTTTTCCTTTTCCTTTTCCTTTTCCTTTTCCTTTTCCTTTTCCTTTTCCTTTTCCTTTTCCTTTTCCTTTTCCTTTTCCTTTTCCTTTTCTTTTTCTTTTTTCTTTTTCTTTTCCTTTT
>VXAX01001775.1:717691-805818 GCA_013399835.1 Leptocoma aspasia
CCTTTTCCTTTTCCTTTTCCTTTTCCTTTTCCTTTTCCTTTTCCTTTTCCTTTTCCTTTTCCTTTCCCTTTTCCCTTTTCCCTTTTCCCTTTTCCCTTTTCCTTTCTTTTCCTTTTCTTTTTCTTTCCCTCCATTCTCTACTCTGTCCTTCCCTCCCTCCTTCCCTGTCTCTCTTCACCCACATTCAATATAGTAAACCAAGGAAAACTGTCTTGCAGTATCTCTCCCACTACTTGAGATATATGGGATATATCTTTTGTAAAAATGCCGTGGGAAGATTACAACAGGCAGTAATGAACCTGGGAGAGGATAGTTCAGAAAATAGTGGTGAAAGGAGTATGTTAAAAATATAATTTATAAAGTAGAGAAACTTTAAAAAATGAGATTAGAGTAGAAATTAGAAGTACCAGAGATCAGAATTTTTCTTGTTATCAGCCTGATCTTTTGCTTGTTCCCATAGAATATTTTGTCTTTCTAAAACCATCAAAGAATGACAATATCGTAGTGAAGGGAGAATTTAAAGCCTCTTAAGACCTGAAAACCTGTGGATTTTGAATGGTTGAATTCTGAAAGAAATGAGGTTGTCGGAAGTGTTTTCAAGATCTGTGTACTTGGCATGGAGCTCTGTTCAATATTGCAGTGTGCTGAGAGATTCAGGAGGGCTTTCTGCAGATACAGGAGCTTGTCAAAGCCTTTGTTAATGAGGATTTATACCAGTTAGGTGGAAAGACACCAAAAGGAATACTGTTACTTTTAAAAAAGCACTAGTTAGCCTCCAGAATGCGTTTTCTTCATTGGCAAAGTTATTAGATTATGGAATGTCTGAAAGGTGTGATATCATGAAACCAGCTGCATGGGTGAAATAATGAAACTCAGTACCCCAGTTAGATACTGTGTATGTTTAAAATATTATTTGTACGTATTTCAGATTTTAGAGGATGTAAGTGTGCATGCATATCTCTCCCTACAATATTTTAAATTGCTTTAAATAAGCCCTGATGAAATACAGCATCATATATGCTTTAGCAGCTTCAGGAGTTGTTGTTACAGCTATAAAAGCACATCTCTCTCAAAAGACTGTTTCAGTAGCAGTGCCCTGTGGGGTTATTAGCAGATTCTGAAGATTCTTGCATTCCTCATCCTAAAGTCACAGTTTTGGGATGAGAAGATACATGAACTTGTCCAAATTTTTCTTGGTAAGACCCATTATTCCCCTTTTATCCCTCCTTGACATGCAAAGCTGGCAGAGGACTGTGAAACTCTTTAGGCATCCATGCCTGCAGAGGTGAGGAGGAGAACACCAGTGACTGTGGCCTTTCCTCAGTGCTTCACTCCTACCCAGGGTTTGTCTCACGTGTCCACAGTCCACAGCAAAAGATGTCTGTGTGCCATGTACAGCCCGGGGACACTGGGTGTTCCCTCAGCACAGTGCTGAGCACCACTGAAATGAGAAGTACCGAGCAGCACATCCCAGATTTCAGTATCAGTGAATACAGGTGAGCATTGCATATTGCAGGGTATTTGTTTGTCCCAGCAGCACACAAAGATTTGGTGTGTAGTTCTGATCTCTTCTCACAGGAGTATTTATAATTGCATTCAAGAGTCTTGATTTTCAGAGTGATTAGAGAAAGTAAGTGGTACTCTGAGTCCAAGTGCAGGATTGTGAGGAGACTTGGTTGAAAGGTGCAGAAGTCAAAGGTGAAAGAAGAAAGGGAAAAGGGAAAGGGAAAGAAGTCAAAGAAGAAAGGTGCAAAGGGATTAGGGAAGATGAATGCTTGTAAGGCTACTAAACATAAAAGCAAGTAAAAGTAAATATAGATACGATCTTTACTCAACAAAAAATTTACAAAAAATTTTACGTGACCTCGCTGTTACTGCAGAAATCTAACACAGAGTAAATCAAAAAGTAAAAATGAAAACAGATTCCTCATGTTATCAGGGTTTTTAGGAAAGAAAAGTGGGAAATAGGAAGCAAAAGGATAGGATTTTAGTTATGAGAGCTTGAGAAGCCACTAGGATTTCATCAGGTTGGTAATTTGTTTTTGTTGTTTTTCTTTTATTCAAAGAGGATCCATAGTGAAGTAATAGTTTGAGAGTTGTAGATAGCAAACTCAGAAGCCATAAAATGGTTTATACAATTATCTATATTCTGAATAAAAACAAATAGCTCTTAGAATAAAGAATCCTGTTGTGTGGGTGTGGGGGCATCAAAGCACAGGGTAGACAGAACAAGAGGAAATGGCCTCAAGCTGCACAAAATTGGCCTCAAACATGCACAAGTTGCATGTTCAGGTTGGACATCAAGAGGAACTTCTTGGAGAGGGTGGTCAGACATTGGCAGGGGCTGCCTAGGGAGGTTTGGAGTCCCCATCCCTGGAGGTGTCCAAGAAATGCTTGGATGTGGCACTCAGTGCTCTGGGCTGGGGACAAGGTGGGAATTGATTACAGGTTGGACTCGGTGGTCTTGGGGGGGCTTTTCCAGCCTTAGTGATGTTATGAATTGTAAAAAACCATCACTAAGTGCCAGTGTGCCAATGCATAGCCTATACATCCTGAGGTATGAAAAATACTTGGCTTTTTAGTCCTGTTAATACATGTAATTCATAAATGAGGCTAGATGAACTTGCCTTGCACTGACGTTCTCAAATGAGAACAGAACAAAAAACTAGAAATATAGTAAATGCTCATCTAATAGCTGAAGTCAAGGAAGCTGCCAGCTGAGACACTGCCAAGTCAGCCAGCTGGGACAAGGATCAGCATATCCAGGGGCTGAGGCTTGGACCAGAACTTAAAAATGTGTTTCCATGCTGAGCTCTGCTGAGAGATGCCAGACAAGTCTGTTTGACCACCTTATGTTTTCCCTTTCATTATTTATTGTCTCTGTGGAGACAGAGAAACTCCAATTCTTCCTACGGTACCTGTAACAGCAAATAACCATCCTCAGCTGGATCTCCTGTTCCTCTGTGCAACACTCAGGTGTGCCCCCAAAACCACCCCCAGGCCTCCTTCCTGCTCAGGTGCTTCCACAGCTGTTCTGCTTTGGAATATGAGACTCAAATCCCAGTTTTCTGTTGAGCTATTCAGATTGCTTTTGTTATGAGGTGGGGTTTAGTTATTGTTAGTCATCAAGGGGTGAAATAGAAGCAGAATACAACTACAGGAAATTACTAATTAAAGGAGTAGTGCACTTGCTTTTAAAGATTCTCAACATGGGTTAGTGGATACAAGAAGAACAAAATTAAACTGCTGGTAAATGATGGGAGTAGGAACATGAGTCTGAGTAGTCTCTAAACTGCAGTTCACTTCAGTGTGGTAATTGCTGCAGGTATTGCAAGCAGCTGGAGTAAATAGGTGAAACTTTTTTATTATCTCCCAAAAGCTGGGAGTATTTGTAAATGAGTTTGGCAAGATTCTGTAGAAAACTCACTCAAGAGAAACATGGTAAAATGTATTATAAAATTAGTAGCACAAAGAATTTTTTTTTCCTCTGGGTGAGCTTTGTACATCATGGTCTTGTTTTTGCTAGCTGTGATCAAAAAGATGCTTATCTGAACTTGGTAAAGATGACTTGCAGCAGTTTGAAGAGCTTTAATTGCATTGATTTTTTGGTGGGAAAGTAAACAAAATAGTTTGGAGAGCTGCAGTTTATTTCCTTATTGTGCGCATTATAATAATGGCATCCCTTTCCAGCTGCAATTACTAAAAATTCGAAAAGAGAAATTAAAAATCTACATTCTTCCCTGAGAGTAACCACAATTGTTTAACGTTATCCCTAAGCCACTCCTTTCCCATTTTTCCTGATGAAGAGCAATAGAAGTAATTCCATTCACTTACCTGGAGAAGCCTGGAGCAGCAGTGGTTTCCCAAAGGCAGGCTTGGGCTGTGTTGGGGGCTGGCGAGCTCACCTGGTGCACAAGATGCTGCAAGTGAAATGGATTCATCTATTTTCGTTATCCAAGCTAACAGGGTATTAAAAGTAACACTAGAGAGTGAAAAATATATTGGATTCCTTTCAGCTTAGATTATCTAAGGAGCTGCTGTTAATGTAAGAAAAGACTTTGGTTTCAGTTTTGAAAAGTGCTCTAGTTCCTCTTCTGTATCACCTTTTCAGTAGAATTTAAAGTTTTAAAGGCTAGATTTTTAAGGCTAGCTGGATGTTTTTGGATAGAGTAGGAATCAGTCTATAATATTTTTGGGGATATGGGCTTAAATTTCCAAGATACTTAAGTGCTTTCTGAAAGAACCCTCTTACCTTCTTGGCTATTTTTAATTTTAAAATCTTATTAGGAATGCAAGATGGGCATGAAGAGATGCTCCTGTTGAAAAGGAGCAGCAGAAGTTTGTGCAATCTGTGTGCCATCTGCCTCCCTAGAACCCCAGTAAAGAAACTGGTGAGCAGCACTGTTGGTTCAGCACACAGGGCACCAGTTTGGTGCAGTGAGTGTGGGGTGGCTCAGAGGCAAGGGCAGGAGGAACCTCCTAAAGGACTGGTCCTGCCTCTGCTCCTGAGCAGGGTTGTGGGACGAGGAGAATGCTGCATGAAGTGGTCTGTCTTGGAGTTCATGGAGTTAATTAGCATGAGAGCATGAAATACTTGAGTAAAAGTAATTTTCTCATTGTTTGTTCTATTCCAAAGCTGCAGTGCTACAGAATACAAAAGTGGAACTTCAGAGAGTAGTAAGGGGAACCTGAATAACTAACGGTAAAGAAGAAAAGACAACATTTCCGTGATCATTTGAGCTCCTCACCAGGAGCTGTTTTGGATTATTTGGGTTTGGAGTATTTTTCTGTTCTATATTTTATGGGATTTTGGTTTAATTTTTGAGGTGGATATTGGCAAACATCTTAGAAATCAAAGGGAAAAGAAAGTTAAATGCTGGCATGGTCTCTGTGCTTTTGTTAAACAGGATCAGGAACTGCTGCAAAGCATATTGCTTTGATTCCTTTTTTTATATGAATAATATGATGTCCTGTCTTTGGCTCATAAAAACTGGGTATTTATCCCCAGCCATCATGGAACTTGGGTATCTGCCCAATTAGAAGTTATTTCCATTTGACTAGCCTATTTTAAATACAGGTGGCATAAACCCAAATGTACTAGTTTGAAAACAAACCAGCGGGAAATTCCGAGTCAGAACTACAATTTAATAGGAAAAATAAAATAAAGGCAGAAAACACTGGCTTAAACTGCCAGAGTTGGGGTACAACCTGACACCCTGTCAGTCAGGGTGGTGGTAGCTGTCTGATTAAATGGTGGCTGCAGTCCTCTTGAAGGGATAGATGTGCTTCTGTTGAGGCAGTGATCCTGTATAGAAGGGTTTGATCTTCCTTTGAAGGTCCAGTGGTGGTTATGGAGCTCTTGTCCTCTGGGAATCCTACAGATAAGGCTGCCTGTGGTGTTCCAAACCTCAGATTATGTCCAGGTAGGAATGCTCAGTTCCTCCCCCTGGGCAGAGCATCTCACAATGGGATGATGAAATTTTATCAGTTGTGCAGTGAGGCTTGATGGCCCATGAGCAGAGATAGCCCCTGGAGTTATGAGGGATGAGTGATGGAAGAGATAAAGAACACTGCCCCACCTGCTTTTAAACAGCTTATGAAGATGGTGATAAAATACATATTTTTGGTTACATCTTACATTGTAACTTAAGACACCAAAGAATTGTTTGATAGCAGTAATGGAGAGAAGCAGAAAATGTTATTTAAAAACTAGCAAACTTTCTAGCAAAGCTGCTGTGTTTTCTGCTCTCCTATAGTGATTTTCTGATTAGTTCTGTGCCAGTCTTCTTTGCCTGACTTGTTCTTGTAGACCTTTGCTCCAGTACCTGTATTAAGTAATTTTAATTTATTATGATAAGCCATATACAGTTTGCAATTCAGCAAAGTCCTTGTCACTTTGCTGTAAACCATCTCATGATACGACCTAACCAATTCTGACAGCAGAGAGAGTACAGCCCCAATGTAGAGTTTTAAAGTTATTTACAGTGCTTGAAGGTCTGTCTGAGTACAGTATCCACTTAATCCAGCCTAAATCTAGGGAGCTGTCTTCTGGTCCTGCCACTCTGTCTAAGGGCTGTTAATAATAGCTGTTCTACTCACCCTGCCTGCTGACTGAAAATCTATCTAGAGCTCTTGCATCTTATGAGGCAGATCAAAATTGACATTTTTTTATTGATGTTACTGGTTTCTGCTGTATAATTGAGGACAAATAAAAGTAACTGAACTCAAAAATGAAGTGAAGAAGGAAATTGTTTGGTAGAATTACCAGTCATCTGACATCTGTAGTTAAATAACTAGTAGTTTTAAAAATTCAGGTTTTATACATACACATATATATATATGCATGTATGTATATATATATATAAACATAATTTCATTATTAACTTTATTAAATGAAGCCATGATGCAGACAAATCTTCTTTAGCAGTTCCATTTCTTCTTCAATGAGTATTGAAAGTGAAAAACTACACATTTGTTCCATGAGGAAATGAATTAATATTGTTGGGTGTTACTGTGTCCTAAATATTTTACTATCCATATGTGTATTCAATATAGAAATTCTAAAACATGGTTTAAATTTTAGCAGATCGTCTTGGCTCTGATTTACACTGGGGCAGGAGGAGAGGGAGCAACCAGTAGGTGCAGGGGTTATGGGTGATATCAGGTTGAATTCATGATGAGAAAAAGATTATTTGGCAACTACAACAGTGCTGATATGAAGTTCCAGTAGTGGAAGACAAGTATTTAATTAATTTGAATTAATGTGGTATTATGAAGGACATCTTATTAAAGAAACCAGGATTTAATTTTTTATTTAGTTTACATTTAGTTGATAAAGTTAATTCCATGGCTTATATTTAATATATTTAGCCTTCAGCAGTGCATTTGACTTAGTATCACACAACATGGGGATTAGCTGTATAACCATATTAATAAGGTACACATTCAGTGGATTTAAGCCTGGCTAACTGACAGAAGTGGTTGTCTGGAAGGAGTCATTTTTCAACACTTGTTCTTTTTTCACAAGTGGAGTTGCAAAAGAGATGATGTTAAATCTGGCAGTATTGACATCTCAGAAGAAATTTCTAGATCTCAATAAGTCATGTAGGTGTAGACCTTTGAAAGACAGTAGGTTACCAAAGTGATGGGAATTGAGCAGTGAGGTCTGAATCATTTGATCAGTTGAGCCTATCAATATAACATTTTTAAAATACAAACAAGAAAGAGGTCATAAGTTTAAGAAATAGTTTAGATGAAAGCTAGAGAATACTGCACTTGTTATCTGGAAATAATTTGGATGTGGAAGTTTATGAACAACTGAACACATCCTCTGTGTAGTAAGCTCTCAGAAATAGCTAATGAGACATTTGTATATACATCAGAACAAAGGCTTAATTACCTCAGGGGGAATGACTCTAGTCCAAGGTAATGTTTTTTAGATGTCTCACTGGATTATTTCTGTGTCTGATGGCTGTGTGGAAAGTCACAGCTAATGTCTTCTAATGTCAGCTCCATTCTGAACGTGATGGGAAGGAACACTTCTTTCTTGAGAAATATGAGAAACATAGCATTATCCAAGAATACCCATTCTGGTAAATACAGAAAATTCTTCAAGGAACATTTGGGTTCTGTTGCAGGCTACTTGGATGCTTAAACAAAAGGCCCCACATGTTTAGTAACTATGGTGAAGCCAGATGACATTGAATAGAAACTGAAGGGCACAGATAAGATATAAATTATAAACAAAGGAAATGGTGAATTCTGCCTTTTTACAGAATCAGCACTTCTTAAATGGAGAACCAGCTTGTTTTGGCAAAGACTTTTTAAAGGAAGGACTTAGAAGTTAAGTGTAAAATGCACTTGTTTGAGCAAACCAATGGGCAGCTCCTAACCGCCCTGAATTCAGAGAATTCAGCAGCTCTCACTGCTTTCTGATGTTCCATGGTCTTCAGCAATCCTGGTCTTTTACCGTCCTTCCTGCTCTTGGTCCTCTGCCTGGTGCTAAGGGCATGAGCCAGATTTTTTGCCTTGTGCTTGTCAAATCTGATGGTAAGAGTGACTGCATCCATAGCCTGTTAGTGGGGTTTCAGCACTGATCTCATCTGTTCTCACTTTGAGAGGAATGGCAAATAAAGCCAGTATTTCTGTTTATATCTGCTCAGTTTACTGAATACAGTGAAAGATGTTTACCTCTTCTACATAGAGGCACCTCCAGGGGTGGTGAAAGGTAGAGTGTGCTAGTGAAAAGATAATTGCCAGCTGAATCAAGAGGTATTTTAGACTTTATATTCCTGGCAGAATTAGTGGCTTGTAGGCATCCTGGATGACCTGCTGCAGCCACTCACATTCCTGTTGCAGAGATTTACATGGCAAGAAATAAGAGGTGAGAATTTCTGTAGATCAATCCACTGCTGCTTGGATGTGGCATTAGACTCTGGGACATGCTTTAAGGCAGTGTGACTATGTAGATCTTTTTCAGCCATCTTTGGGGATGTGATTTCTTCTCTAGCAACTTCAGCAGGAAGCACAGAAGAGTTTGTGGGGTAAGTCTGTGAGACGTAGTCCCTCTGTGTGTTGTCTTTTCCTGTGTGTTTTCATCTTCCTGTAGGAGATCCTCCTGTAGGGAGGTTTCTCCTGTAGGGAGAAGGAACCGGGGTTGGTGGGTAACAAATCTTCTGTGTAGAGAGAGCAGATCATGTAATTTTGGTGCAAGAGCTGGACTGTGCCTCCCCACAGACAGGGCTCTTCTATGCTGTTTCACATCTTGACATAAACAGTTTCAATCTTTAAGTAGACGTGCGGCATCAGGACAAAAGTTCTTTCATTCTTTTAACAGTTCTAGACATTATGCTGTTAGCTAAGGACTGGAATTCTTGTTTTATTTGCTGCTAGTGGAGGCTCTGCCATGAAAGGAGTAACTGAAACACCCTCAAGAGTTTTAGGCATGCAGTGAATTGTAAGGCTCATTAATAGTTGGTTAATACTATCTTTCCAATCCTTACAGCTTTAATTCTTTCTAATAAGATCAGTAGATCTGCAGAAACTGATGAACACTGAGTCAGGCAATTTTCTGTGTGCCACTTAAAAGCAGGAAAATGGATTTGTCAAGCCTTGCGTGACAGCTTGAATTGTTCAAAGTTCTGTTAAGGGTGTACTTTCCCTTCACTTCCACCCAGATGATGATTTGTACTCTGCAACATGGATTAAGAGAATCACGATCAGTATTATGGATTTCTTCTTGAGACTGCAAGAGCTTAAGAGCTGTTGGAATCATCTCCCCTGAATGCATTTCATTATGTTCCTCAAGTCTTGCAGTGGTATTTGTTTTCCAAGTTGCATATTGTCTCCTTAGGAGTTGAAATCAGTTAATGTGTCTTTAAAGCTTTATTCTCATGTGTCACTCTATCGAGCAACACGAAACGCAGAGACAAACGCAGCCACACCCAAGAGGAGGTAAAGAAGAGAGAAACTTTATTTTGGTTTTCACATTATATAGAGTTCTGGAAACGACCATCGATTGGAAGGTGAAGTTACCACCTGTCCAACCACACTGGTCAATGACAAAGTCCATCAAACCTTTCTCCTCCCAGGAGAAGGAATGAAAAGCAAAAAGACAGTTAGAAAAACATGTGCATGTTTACAAAAAACAGCGTGAGAAACTCCATCACAAGAATGAAAACATCAGAAGGCTGAAAAGTGAGAGTGACACTCATGAGCTCAGCAAAACTCTCCCTGCATGAGCAGAAAACCATGCACATGGGAGTTGCCAGGGCAGCACGGAGGGAGTGTCTCTTGATAACACTTTCTAGTTCTGTTGTATTGGATTGACTTGAATTTAGCTTCCTGGTGTGTCAGGACCAAAGATTGTTGGAGACTCAACAGATTAGTCTGGACACTTTTCGCCATATCATGTTGAAATGTTGATACATGTTTTCTTTACTCAGAGTCTTTTGCAAAGACTTATAAGTCCTCTCTAGATTTTTACAACAGATATTTCATAGCCCCAAGAGTAGATCCTTGGAGTCATCTATCTCAGGCTTGGCTCTCAAAAGAGTAATTCCACTGGATTGAAGAGGCAAGTGTTTGAAATTCAGGAGACTATAAAATTGATTCTTCCATAAAGAAGTAATCTGTGGTAAATGGTGTAGTCCTCTGGACAGCCATTCACTCATTTTATGTGACTGGGACCCTTGAAACATGGTCCGAAAGATTAGAGAAGGACACCTCTGATCTGTTATTTGTCAAGCCAGGAAAACTTCCTCTTTGATGATACAGCATCTGGAAGCAGACCCAGCCAAACACACCATCTTACTCAAGGCTTCTGGGACCAGGGTAAATGCAATTCTAAGAAACGTTTGGATAGTGTTGTGGAGTTTGCTAGAAGATTCTGAAATATTTAACCAGCTTTTCTTTATTTATTTGCATATTCTCTGCTGGGGAAGCAGCAATGCACTGTGTTACTCCAGAAAGCAGGTGGGACATCAAGGCAGGGTTGCAGGGCTCTGAATTCTGGCAAGTAAAATTGTCTGGCGTGATCCTCCTCCAAGAAAGTATCCTCCCAAGAAGATGTTAGTCACCCCTCAGGTGACAGCTGGCATTTACATGCTGTGTCCTTGCTCTGGCAGTCTCTGTAGACTGAGAAGGAAATCAGAACAGTCACTGGCCAAGGTGTTGTCTTCAAACAAAAGCAGTTACTATAGTTAGCATTTAAATGAAGCAGTGCATTAAATTGAAAGTAAGACAAGCTGTCAATATGTATCTGATTAACTTCTATCATAATGCTATTTCTGGTATTGGCCTTATTATTGTTCTTCCCCGGTGCTTCTAACAGCTAAAATATTTCTTCTTGAATATTTCATCTTGTTTAATATTACTGTGTGTGCAGTCCTTAAACATATTTGTCCTTGGTCTCATGCTGCCAAGGCATCGTGAAAGACAGGAAAACCAGTGATGTGGTTGGGAGAACAGGGGGTATGAGGTGATGCAGTCTTGGTTGTCTGCTTGTCACTTCTATTGGCACTACAAGGCTCCTGGGGGAGCAGCAACCAGGTACCATTCATAATAAGTTTTGAGGTGTGTCTTCTCTTCCAGGTAGATTTACTGCAGTCTTTTAAAAAGTAATGAGTGTTCCTGATAAACCTTGATAAAGCTCGTTGCTGTATCAGCATTTGTTCTTGTTAGATATGAGTACTTAAATGTTCCAAATGACCTTTCCAGACATGTTCTTTCGAGGAGATACAGCTCATATACTCTTCCTAATAAGCTGTTGTTCTCGTTATTTCATCAGAATGTAAACGGACAGTGCACTTTGTCAAGTAGTAAAATATATTCTCTGCCCCCAAGAGCTTGCTTTTAAGCAGAAATAGTCAGAAATGGAAATGAAAGGATAGTATTTATGTAAATCAAACTAGGCAGCAGCTCAAATCTTGTTTTGTCATTATTTCAGTATTTGTATGTTCAGTGATTTCTTGAGAGGTGGCTATGGTGAAAACATCTTAACTATCACAGTGTTTTAAATGTTAAATATTTTTAGAGAAAACTTGAAATAAATTTAAATACCAGCAATTTTATTAACATATCCAAACAGTAGAAATCAACACAAAAATTCAATTTTAACATGTCTGAGTCAGAACTAATACAATATACCTTTTAAAATATTTGTAAAGTACAATATAATGGGTAAACAGGATTCTCCTACAGAGTTACTGGTTTCCTTATGTCACATTCAGATGACTGCAAGCAGTGAAGCCATAAAACAGTTTACAGTGATGTACAACTACTTGGAGCATGGAGAGCTTAGAAACATGTTTATTTACTATAAAAAAAACCCCTGTAATTGATCACATTTTAGTTTGTCTTAGCTAAACAAAATCTATTGCAATAACATGCAACTTTAAAGGTTGAATTGCTGTGGGATATTGAGTGTTCCTGACCAGCTTTAGAAAAAGATTTGCACTGAAAACTGACTTAACCATAGTAAAGAAGAGTTAAACTTTTATGACTGTCACATTTATAAGTCTCAGCCTCCCATTAATGCAGGTGATGGGGAGCTGGCTGCAGCCATGACATTATGTTCACCTACCACCCTCCCCTCCCAGATGGAGGCAAGGGGATACCCTAAAGAAATGAAAATTGATGGCTCCTCCAGTAACTAAAGCCTCTCTTGGCTCTTGTTGTTTCCTAAAATTAGAAAGGAATTAAATAGGAAAATTGGTTAATTGTCACCTTCCCTAACAAGCAGGCTTTTAGTAGCCTTGTACTTTGAGTTGAAGAAACTTGATGACATGCTGGTGCAATAATAAGGATAAAGCATTTCTCTTTATTATGGTCAGTTACTGCTAATCTCCTTTTAGAGTTTTAACAGGGATTTATAGGGATTCATTTGTGGTTTAGATTTGGAGATAATTAAGTACCTTTCTGCTGCAAAGAAGAAATGGAGAGAGAATTGGCTCAAAGCTAGGAAAAGATTCCTGTACTGTCGCATGTATTAAACTTCTTTTTATTTGGTTGTCACCCCAATAGGAATGATTAGTGGGTTGTAAAGAAAGAAAATGTATTGCGTTACATCTATTAAAGCATGTTTTATATGTAACAGTAATTAAAATATAATTGAAATCATGAGTTCTTCTAATTATTGGCTTTACATAATGCATAGTTAAAGAGTGAGCATCTATAAATGTGTCTTTTTTACACATCCAGAAATGGTTTGCTGGCAGCATTTTAATTAAAGATGGATTAGCTAAAATGCAGTTTAATCATTCTGTCATCAAAGGATTTAGACCTCGTTAATTAGCTGTTGATAAATAGGTTTAAACTACAAAAAATTTAATTTAAAATATGCCAGTTGTGATCTAGAATTATTAGAGCTGGAAATGGAGCAATGAGTCTCAGAAAAATCTGTGCCATCTCTTTCCGTAATACTAAATTAAATATGAAATGTTGGCTAGTGCAGAACTTTGTTCTGCCTTGTTAGTAATGGATGTGATTCCAAGTGGTCTTTGGAATCGGCGAAGAATTAAAACAGAGACTCTTTAATGATCATTGCGTTGTAGTGCGGCAGTGGGATCCGTTTTCCATTTATGTATTTAGTAAAGATTGAAAGCTATATGAAAATCCTTCTGCTCTGGAATATGGATGAAAACAAATCCTGTTCAAGGTTTATAGCTCCTCCTCGCTGTGGAGGTGCAGAGCAGGAGGAGCCCTCTGCGTTAGTACAGCCAGAGGCAGGAGCAGGAAGGAGCACATGCAATGTGGGCTTAGCACAGAAGGACGAGTTCCCACCTTCACACTGCGTGCTCCTGGTGCCAGTGCTGAGCCTCCCAGCTGCAGAGCAGTGAAGTGACCCTTTTCCCTGCTCTGGGGCAGGGGGCTGTGGCTCTGTGGGCCGCAGGATGGTCATTCACATCAGCTCGGTTCCATTACCTGGAAGCATTCCTAGGTTCCATTACCTAGGCAGAGCTGGAACTGCAGCCATGGCCGGGTCTCGTGCTAGGCAGGCTTTTTCTGCCCATTCCCTAATGGGGTTCTTGGCCTGGCTGGAGCCCTGCTGCAGTGCTGTGGGCAATCCTTATTTGTGTTCCCTGTAACAGCCCCTGTGCTGAGCTGGCAGCATCTGTGTGCCAGCAGAGCACACACCTCCTGCCTCTGAGCTTCTGCCTACCAAAAACCGGGAGGGGAGGTAGATCTTGACTTACAAGTCTGTCAGAGTTGACATTAAACCTTTTTATTATGAATATCTTAATCAGCTCAATTACCATGAAACACTAACTGTATTTCAACAGGATTGATAGTCAAAGATTTCAGTAGCGTAGTAGTCACAATATTTGAATCCACAATCAACTGAGTTTTATGCATATGAATCAAACACTTCTGACAAATGATAGGTGAATTTTCTGAGTAGAGTTAAAAGAGTTTCAGGAAAATAGTAATTTTACCTGAAGGCATTTTTCAAGGCTTCTTAAGTGTTAATTTAAAGATTGACTTATTGAAAAGTAGTATTTACAGAGCGTTCTTAGTAACTGTCCTATCTCTAGGGTGCCCATTCTGTTGCCTTGCCAATCTTCTGGAAAAGCAGCAGCTGAGTAGGAGGTTACAGGCTTACATAATCATTGTTTGCATTTGAACATTGGTAATGAAATGGCTTAGCTGAACTTCTGTGAAAAAGCATAACTTGATGAATTTTCAGAGTCAAAGAGATGTGGCACCAGTGTAGAATCAGATGAAAGACAAATCAAGTGAGTGTATCCATATGCACTTCTTTAAAATCACATCTTTGAAAGCTCTTGCCCTTTCCTCATATTGGAAAAAGGAAAAAATTGGATTTAACTCCAACAGTCCTGTTAGAAAAAACTTATATCAATCTGTCTGGAAGGGAGAAGGGGAGATTGTTCCACAGGAAATCTTAAACTACTGCAGTATCAAGAGTCATGTTCTCTGACTCAAAAATCATTCCAAAATTCTAGATTTGCAAATTGATGGAGGAATATTTTCTTCATGTGGAATAGATAAAAGGAAGAGCTATGAAATTAAAAAAACAAAAAGGAAAGGTTTTTGTGTGTGAGGAAAATGCAATTCCTGATTCTCTAAATTCACCAACCTGTTTAGCTTAGACAAAAAGATGAATTATCAGCTCATGTCATATAAGCTCTTCAGTTATTCCTTACCTAAGACAGGTAATTTATAATTCCCAATTATGCAATTAAAATGCTAATTACCCCTCACCTAAACTCTCTGTTCTTGAACTGATATTATCAATTACCTTCAATCATTGCAAATCATGTATGACATATGTGACAGTGCTGAGTTCTGTATTATTTATGGACTTTCTGTTTCACGTGTCCCTGCTTTCCAGGTAGTATTAATGGCTTTACCTTGATGGACTTAGGTTCCTGAAGGAATGGTATTCCTTCTGATCTGTGTTGTTTTGTATCTTAAAATATATCTGCATTTTAGGGTAATCTTACCCTCTGTTCCTGCCCTGAGCTCTGGCTTGTGATCCATTTAGTACAGAGAAGTAACACACTTAGAAATCCCAATATGAATTATTTATTACAGAGGTGAGCCCACTTACTTCTGTGCTGCTTCTACACAGCTCTCCCTTACTTCATAAATGTTCTTACTATATTTACATTAATGTACTGCCAGTTTCCTGTGTCATACCTGCTTGCCAAAGTTACACTTCTTCTGTCCCTGCTGAACTCAAATAACATTGGTCACTTTTAAGGTTCTATTAATAGGTAGCATTTGCTGCACATAAAGAAAAATAACTTACTTAAAGAAAACACAGCAAAAATGAGAACAGAATCTAGAATTAGAATTCAGAAGGATCAACATTTTTTTTTAAATCACAAACATTTTTTTTTTAAATCACATATTATATCTGCTTGTGCATGATACAAATTAGGACAATTGTAAATAGAGATGCTTCAAAGTATAACTCCTTTCAGTATCTCTGGTTGATAGTAAGCTTCAGCAGCTCTCCTCTGTGAGCATGCAAAATAACCCAGCCAGGGATTTTAATCTAAAATTTTCATTAGGAGTAGTGTAACCAGTTAGTTTAAGAAGTCAGTGTACAGAAGTGGTTTCATTTCCTGTTGTTCATGGATTTGCAAGTTCTGTTCTAAACAATTTCCAGGCATAAGTCATTAAGTATATTGTCTCCAAGGTGAAGAATAACTTTGTTCATCTGCTCATTGTGCTGTTTTTCTTGTTTGGCTGCAAGTTAATAATCCATCGTTTGTTCATTAATAGTAAGTTGGATTATTCCTCCTAGACTTCTCCACTCTATTTTACCCTTTTGCAATGAAGTACTGACTTTTTTTTTGTTTTTGTATTAAAACAACCTCAGAGATGTTTTGCAGTACTGCAGTGTGCTGTTGTGAACTAAATGAAAATAGGATTAGATAGGCTAAGCCTTTAAGCATCTAGTTGCCCATGGAAAATAAATTACATTAGCAGAGTAAGTAGGTTAACAAAGAAAAATGCTCTGTTTTTAAGAACCTCACTATGTCTAGTGTGGGATTAAATGAAGCACTGCTCACCTTGTTCCTGTGTTCACTGATGGGTTGTTACTGACACCTTGTCTTCTTTCCTCTGAGCATGTTTCCTTCAGTCTAGTTTGATGTTAAGTATAAATGCTTTAGTAATCATTTGCAAATTATATTTACTGTGGCTCAACAATTTTATGGGGTTTGGGCTTTATAGCTTTCTTATGTGGAGATTTTTTTGTGTCTAAATGATCAGAATGGTATAACTAGAGAGATCAGCCTTGGAATACTTGGCCTTTTGTGAATGCTTTAGAAAGGCTTTGAATTTTAGCCTTTATCATGGCTATGCTTCATATTTACACCATACAAAGGCATAAGGGCACATTCTAGTTGTAATTCAAAAGTAATTCAGTGCACAAGTAACTAATAGATATTCACCTACATCTTCCAATTGTAGTCAAAAAAATAAAAGAAGGAAGTACAGAAAATCCTCCGAGTTCTGTCCAAAACTCCCTTAAGTTGCTGTGGTTTCCAGTTTATAGTTCAAACCCACCTGCTTGCATTTCAAGGCAACTCTCAAGGGCTATGTTCAAAGAATACTATTTTTGAAGTATACAAAGGTTTCTTTTTATTAGGAGGCAACTTCCTCAAGTATGTTTTCAATATAAACACTGTAATGAGATACTGACCTACAAGTGTCCTTGACTCTTCTGTGCTTGTGTGCTTCACAGGGCAAATTGACAGCAGATCTCTCTGATACACACCTAAAAATGGGGTTCTTGAACTGCCAGTATCCACAAGTGTTCTAGATGCAGTATCTGGGAATAATGGACAGGATTATTCAGTGGTTTTCTCTCTCTCATCAGAAACCTTGGGATGAGGGGTTGTCCCTGCAGCCTAAAGTGATGTGCATGTCTCAATCTGCAGCACTTGGCTGCAGTTCCTAAGGCTGTGGGACAGTCAGGAGGTCGCTGAGGAACATGGTGGGCAGTGTTATAGAAACTTGGTGAGGTTTTACTTTTTTTTTTTTTGTCAGACATTGCTCAGATGTTCTTGTCACTTTTAGTTCCTTCTGTATCTCTCTTTTCTCCATGTTTATTATGCTTTCTATAATTGCATTTCTTACTGGTTTTGTAAGATACAGGTCAAAATGCTCAACTGGGTTTTTATTTAAAAATAAAATTTTTAAATAAAAATTTTATTTTTATTTTAAAAATTTGAACCTTTTTGATCTAGAAGTGTCTTGGTTTCAGGAGTGAAACCATAGCTGAGAAATGCAAATGTTGCTTTTTATAAATGTTTCTTATAACTCAAGAAGAGCTGAGGATAAGAATTAAAATTAGATACTATTTATTTACTTCTTTTGGAAATAAAAATAATGCTGCTGAGTGTGCATGGATGTATTGAATTCTAGTGATGAGGAAGACCTGAAAATAAGCAAAATGTGAGAGCAATCAATACAGATAGTTCTATTCCTCCTGCTTTACGTGTCTTTATTCTGTAAATTCACTTAAATTAGGAAAACAGTTAACATTAAACTAGCTTATTTAATGCAATTTCCATTCATAGCACACACGTGATTGTAATTGTCAATGTGCATTAGATAGCAGTAGAAACTGGACCAAAGATGACCATAAAACACAAACATCATTGTCAGAGTGATTTTGATAATTTGTCAGAAAGACTGTTTGTAGAAGGTTTTACTTTAGTGGCTTTTAGGCTGTTTTGAAGTTGAGGCTCTTTGAGCATTCTGGAGATTTGTTTGTGTGTATGCAGTACTCCATAGGCTCTGAAACATAGCAGGTGTATACTTGTTCTGTTATTTCTACTGGTTCTGGGTTATTTCTACCCATTATTTCTGAAAGGGGAGTTTTCTTCTCTCAAGTCAGCACAGTCAGTGAGACAGCTGAGACTCAGCAGAGCAGTGGGGTTAACATTATCCTGTGCCTCAGCAAATTTGCAAGGAGGGGAAGTGCACTCATGTCAGATTTACTTGAGTTGATGGTGACTAATACTTGGTTTTTTTAAATTGATGGAAAAAACAATGAGTTTTTTAGAACTGCCTTAACTCTCTGCATATTGTCAGTCAAAGAAAGTGATGGTTTTGGCAAAAAAAAAGAGCACCAAACCCAGGATGTTCCTCTACACAGCAGCAGCAACAAACCAGTTGTGTCCAAAGCAATGCACAGCCCACGCTAGCTCTAGCAAAGTTGTCTGCATTTGACAGGTGACATGTGACAAGCCAATGCAGTGCTTGATCTGTGCACACCACTGAGGCCATACTTGCATGGTAAGTCATACACACACCCTCTGGAGAAATACTGCACAAAACATGGCATGAGGCTTGGAAACCTGTGCAAGAAGGAGAAGAGAAGGAGCTGCTTCATTTCTGTACCTGTGTTGGTTGCATTAGAAGCTCAGGGCAAAGCATCCAGCACCAACATAAAACTGACTGAACACACATATCCTCCAATCAAAAAGACCAGGAGAAGCTCAGGATGCAATATCTGCAATGTATGCAGAGTGCCAGATTAAATTATATTCCATCCGACTTTCAGACTCTATATTTCCATGTTGCTCTTATGGATAAAGATTCTTACAGAGTGTAGACAGCGAAACCTTGGTGTGGTGAAGTCAAGTGGCAGAGCCTGCATTAACTTCAGTGGAACTGGGACTTTACCTTCAAAGTCCTGGCACCTTCTCTAATTCTACATATATACTTTCTAGCTTTGAAAAGGCAGCCTTTGTCATCAAAGGAATATCTAGTCCTTCACTTATCTATGCCACATTATACAAGGATAATGATTGTCTCTGATGGAAATTTTGGAATTTTTTTCCAATTGCATGAAGTCATATCCTGAAAAAGTAAATTCAAAGTAGTGATGTGACTAGTGTTACTAGCAGGAAACTCATCATCTGGCAAAGTTGTACCGTCATCAGCTCAATCAGATAGATAGCCCCTTCTTTCTTAGTCTTAAAAGGAAGTCCATGATCTTTGGTGAAAACAGAAACAAAATTCAAGCAACAGCTGGATTACACAAAGCATGTCTTAATTTATTTATTGCTTTTTACTGCTGGTTGGGGAGTGGTGCAACAGGTGACTACCATTACTGGCTGCATAGTTTCATATTAATTGCAACTATGAATATGTGATCAGTTGTCATATGGAAAAATAAACCTTGCTATACTGCATCACTGATGATGGGAAGATGTTTAGGGCCTTCATTATTTCATTTTTACATTTCATTTTTAAGCCCTTTATAAGGTTACTGGAAGTTGATGTCTAGAGGACATAGTTTATTCAATCATTTAAGGTGAAGGGTCTATAAAATATACTAAAAGTTGCTTCCTAAAATGTGACTATACATATGTAACAGTGTAATTATTGTGCAGAATGTTTGTGTATAGTGTCATGTCTCACAGAGTAAACCTTGCCTGCAAGCAAATGTTTCCATATGAAATGTCCATTTCCATGAAAGAATGTCTGTGTCAGAAAAATGACAATTTAGGTGATAAATTTTATCAGCTCAGTTTAGCGATATCTCTGCTGGGTTCTCACCATGTCAGAGTTTCTCCTTAGCATCTTTGGCATTTGACCTACTCATTGCCATTATTCATTTATGGGCCAAAACAAACTTAATGCTTTCTGCCTTGTAAACCACCACAGGATTTTGAACAGAAAAGAGATCTTGTAAACAGGGTGTCCCTCTACTGAGTCTGTAAATGGAAGCTTTTCTGTTTTCATATGTGATTAATTTGTATGTTTTCTTTTGTTTCTCTTTAATATCTGTCATTCTGTGTAATCATAAAATCCAGTTTAGATTTACAAGCATGTAATATTCTTTAATATCTTTTGAATTTGAATTGTGTCCTGTTGCTTGGTGCTGAAGAAGGACAAAATCACAACACCTCTATTCTTTGAATAGCGCCATTATCACTCTATGTTAATGAAATTATTTCAGTATTACAAGAAATGAGGTTTTGGAATTCATTCAGTATTATAGGGAATTGGCTTGTAACTAGAGCATATTTCAAAAAGAATAAAAGGATCCATGATATGTGCTTAGCTCGTAAAGCACCTAATCCTATATTAATTGTGCTTTGGGCAAATCTGCCCTCATGTGAAGGGGACTTTGACAGTGAAGATGAAAATATTGTAATGCTTTTTGAGGCCAAACAGCTCCTCCAGCAGGATGGCAGTGAAAGAGGAGTTCCACAGGCTGTTCTCCCTTCCCTTCCCTGTCCCAAAAGCAAACAATGCTATGTTATACTGTCCTTTAGAGGCTGCAGGAGACTTGGCCTTATGTTACCACATGATCTTCTTGCTCTTGGGATTGAGTTTGTGTTAATCTTTTTCCCCATGTTTGGACAGGGAAAGATCATAGTGGTATTTAGGTACCACAATCTGAAGTTGAGTGAGTCTTATGTTTTTCTCTGTGTCTTTTGTGCTACAGACAAGAAAACATGAGACTGTCCATTCCAGCCCAGCCTGTGATGCAGAAAGTACCTGGTTTTATGTGAAGGGAGAGCTCTGCTGGCTTGTCTGGAGAGGAGAGTGAACAACATAGTCAGATACAAATCAGGGCTAGGGGATATTTAGTTCAGCTTCCAGCAGAAGGTGTCTGTGAGGTGGTAGAAAGGAGAGGGCTTCTGCTGAAATTATTTTGAAGAGCTTTGACCAGTCTGGCAAGCTTCTTCCTCCATGAAAGGCTGGTTGGACTTCACTTTTCCTGAATCTACATGACATAGATTGAGGGCAGCAGGATTGAAAAGAAGGATCATGGATGTGATTGTGTGCCTGAAATGCATCAATGCAGTAGTTTTCTCAATCCCACTTCAGAGAGTTTGGCCAGCTTTACCAGCTTTGGCATTCCAACTGTTACCATCCTGTTTGTTCCATGGTCAGATGAACTCTCTTGCCAACAGTAATTTCCCTTTTGGTGTCGAGCTGTAAGGAAAGCAATTGCCATTTGAGGTCACTGAGCTGCACTTGAGCCCCTCTTCTCTGCTGCAGAGCTGCTTAATGGCTTTGTGGAAATGGCCTGCAGCTCTGCAGGGCTGCTGAGCTGGGGATGTGGGGCAAGTGGAGTGTTCAGCTGAGCAGAAATGGGCAGAGAGCCTTGTTGGGCAGCTGGGGATTTACACCAACACAGCTGTACTCAAGCAGCACTTGTTTTTCTACCTGTCTTGGGGTGACTTTGCATAAATCAATAATTCCCACCTTTGTTTCTTTGCAGCCTGTTCCAGCACTACTGCTACACTCGAGGTGGCATGCGCCACGTCTCCTACACTTGCATCTGTGGCAGGTAAGAGGATGATTTACACTGAACTGTGCAATCTTTATAGTCAGTTTCCCCCTGGATATTTGTAAAATTGGTCCTTTTAAGCATGTCATGTGTTAGCAAATGCCACCAGCGTGAGTTCTGACCTCTTTTCACTGGAGAAAACAAAGAGAGGTAGGTGGCTACCTCTGTCTCCTGAACACATAAATTGGTAATAGATTCTGCTGCACTCCAGAGGTTCCCCAATGACTGCTGCTGCTGCTGCATCCAAGATCATGTTTAGGCTCACCCCTGTGCTGCAGTTGGCTTTTTTTATTAAAAAGCATCATGGAGAAGAGCTTTAAAGCTATTCTCTGTTGCTCGAAAATACTTTCTTTGAAATACACCTTAGGTATTTCTTATCATCCTCAAAATTCTTTGTCTCAAAGATTAGGATGCAATTAAACTAATCTATTTGGAATTTGGAATTTTTTACTCTCTCTGCTTCTTGCTGAACAGCTAGTGTTGAAGATTACTGTATTTGGAAAAGTAGTATAAAAGTTCTCCCTGCAGTTGTAGAAATGCACAAGAGAACAGTGTTGAAGAACAGCTGTGTGCTTCATGCAGAGATTAATCTTACTTAGTGGAATTAATCTAATCAGAGATGTATGACAGTTAAATGAGCCATATATGTTGGTATATAGGTTCCACTTGTTCTGCTGCTACTCAGAAGCATTTGCCCTACACTGAAGTCACATACACTTACAAAAGATAATTTTTATGTTAATGACAATAATGCTACATTGCTTTGAAGGTAATAAGAACAATTAGCACCTTCACTTCTTTTTGCAGTTTACTCAATTGCTTATTTGCAAATGCAATTTTCCAATTTATATGCAAAATTGCAGCAGGAGCATGAGCAGTTTTATGGGAAATTGTGTATCTAAATTGTCTGAAAAGTTTGCTGGTTTAAGTACCATTGTATAACTTGAGAGTTAACATCCCAGTGAGATGAGACTCTGTCTCTAAGCTTTTGTCACAGATGGTGATGGGATGATTTTTCACAGCTCTGCAGACTTCACATTTGCTTACAGTGGATTAGGACCTGTGCTGCAGGTTCTATTTTAGGTGCTGGTGGTCAAATCACTTTGCTAAACCTACAGAAATGTCTAGTCAGTGTTTGTGCAGTGGCTCCTTGTGACCTGTGGGACAGGCTGAACTTGCCACAGGACTGAAAAACCCAGGGCCTACATTACATGTCTTGGGAAAGCCAGGAGCTCAGAACTGGGTGCTGACAGGAGCTCCCTGGGCATCCTGTCCTGCTCTGCAGGGCATGGGGGTGTATTAGAGCTGCCTCTGAGCTATTGGAGGATTTAAAACATAGAGAAGGGCTGTCCTTGGAATGCCATCTCCAAACAACATTGTGGCTCAGTGTTGTCATTAGGACCTGGCATTGTATCCCACCACTAGAATTAAAAGTGCAGACAAACCTGATTTAAAAAAAAATAATTACATGAGATAGCAATTTACAGACAAAGGTCTTTCTAGTCTATGTTCTGACTATAAGTGATGAACTAAGAACAAATAATATTAACAGTTTTAAGCTAGCTCCTTATAAATGAATGAATTCAATTAACATAATAATGGCAAAAATAATAGACATTTTTTAATACTGTGAAAGTGTCATGCATTATAAATATTTCACTTAACTACATTTACAGCTAAAAATAGCTTTTGCAATTAGAATTTTTGAATGTTTTATTCTATTCATGCCAAATTTTGTATTTTCCTGAACACTTAAAATGGGTGTATTTTGACAGGATTTTTCCTTTTCAGATTACAGGCCTGATAATAGTTTCCAAAGAAAAGAATAAGCCTTTTAAATAAAAAGCAAGTTTGTTATTCAGTTTTTTTTAAATATGCTGATGAAGCTGGAAATAAGGAGTAATCAATACGATATTTCAGTACAGAAATAAATCACTTGTCATGTGATGGGTGCATTTAGTTATTGCTGCTCCTGTGCAGTGTTATATTCTTGAGGAGATGCAAAATTAATATTGGGCGTGACCAAAAGTGCTTAATGTGTTCCCTGTTATTATGAGAATAATACCACACATTGATGAGTGTGACAGGGTGTTACCTTTAAAGATTAGTTCTGTAGTTAGTGATACTTTCAAAAGCTGTCAGCTGGGGAGTGGTTTGAACTGCAGACATCACTAAGTGTCATGAATGGGGAATAGGAGCATTTGTTAAGCATACTTGGATATATTTGGCACTCATCTACAAAAGTGCCACTTCCAAGGAGTGTCCAAATGCTAATTAATTATTCACTGCAGTGTCTTAGGGTACCAAGGAACCATTTTTACAAAAGGGAAAACAAAGGTAATCCAGTGCCAGTGTCCTGGTGGTGCTAGGGTGGATGGCATCCATTGGGAAGCAGGGGCAGAGGTTCCAGCAGGAGTTAGGTGGTGGTGGAGGCACTGGTATCTCTGGAACCACCACAGAAGCACTGTCAGCTGCTGCTTGTTACTCTCTCGTCTTAGACTCAGGTTCAGAGCTTCTTGACTGATGTCTCTGGGCAGATGACAGCTCTCATCAGGTGCTATCAGTCATTAAGAAGAACACTGTGCAGTGAAATGTCTTCTTCTATCCGAAGGTTGCCATAAGTGAAACTTTTTGGACCAGATTAGGATACTTACTGAATCTGCTTTTCTTTCTTTCACTTCAGTAAAACTTTTTAAGATTTCATGCCTCAGACAAAAAAGTGGCAAGAAGGGTTAATGCTTTCTTCTGGGTTGATTCTATGAGCATTTAAGTCATGATGGAGATAGGTTCCAGTTTTAGTGGTCTTTTGTTTTTTCTTTAGATGTTCTTAATATAGAGCTACTCGTTACACTTTTTGTAGTGCTTGATGCTCAGCATAGTCCTGTTCTTAAAATATTAAGCATAGTCCTGTTCTTAAAATGCTGACACTTCTCCTCTTTCTTCTAATAATGTGATTTCAGGGTGTTTTCTGATCTCAAATGCATCTTGGGGGGTTGTTTTCCTTTGCTAGTAATCAGAATCTCTTACTGCAGTGGTGTTAATTTGCAACTCTTCTGCTGCTTTGTGCATTTCTTTCTGTAACAAATGTGTCTTTGACACCAGTTAGAAGCAAGTTTTTAAAGGAATGAAAATGGATACCCAGAAACCTCCTGGAGGATTTTTCAGGTTGGCTGCCTGAAGGTGAGCATTGGCATCCTCGGGTGTGGTGGTTTTCAGAGGTGCTGACTGAAAAGACAGCAGCGAAGCCAGTGATCCTCACCTCCCACAGAGCTTCATCTTAAACCACGACTTGATGCTCTAATGCTAGACCTTGCAACTGTTGCCTCTTGGAAAAGAAAGAAGTAGCTTCTACGTGAAGACTCATTTGCTTTGCCAGTGGCTGGGGGTTTTGTTTAATTGTTGTAAAGCCACCTTGAAAGGCTTACTGGATCAGTGTGAACAATTTCTGGCTAATTTCTGTAGCATTGCTCCAGAAGCAACGGAGCCTGCCTTCATCTCAGGACAGTGGTAAAGATGCACCCTGCAGGGGAGATTGGATGTGCATCTCTTAGCAGGAGCCCTCTGGAGGTTTCTATATTGCTGTCTTAATTTGGGTCAGGAGTGCATTTCTGAGTCAAGCTCTCCCACTCATCCCCAGCTGCAGGGCCTGCTCAGAGCAGGGATCAGTCCTGCAGTGCACGTGCTGGATTTGGTCTGGGTGAAAAGTAGTTGGGGAGCTTTCAGGAGCAGGTCAGCTCTGCTGTGGTTGCTATTGGGTGTTGAGCCAGGGTATCTGCCCAGAGTCAGCCAGGGGAGCAGACCCTCTCACACCAATAATCCCCAAAACCCCAGCAGCCAAACCCCTGAAATGCATATGGTGTGCAGATCTGGCCTGCAGCACCAGCTGTGCTCTCTGTGCTGTGATCCCGTGTGTGTGACAGAGCCAAGATGTGCCTGACAGATCAGGAGCCTCCAATGCCAAGAAAGATTGTGCCTGCTTAACACTTCACCAACAGCGCTGAGAAACAGATCCTTCGTGCAGCTCCCATCACAGTTGGTGCTGAGCCTAACAGAAATATTTTGTAAACTAAAACCTTTACATTAAAATGTGCAAAAGAAACCCCTCATCTTTGTATTTGCAATGCGTTTTGTTGAAAGCATTTGTGCAGTTGTCAAATTTGAGTATATGACTTATTTATGCACTGGTATGGTATATATACATACATATATATGCACACATATACCATACTGGTATGGTATATGTCACTGAGGGTGCCAGCATAGCTTGATAAGTAAGTGAGCTGTCTGCAAATACATAAGCATGGAGTCATGCCCTTAAGGTTCATGATAATCTTTTGAAAGTTGATCATAAATATATGCATGTGCTGTTTGCTTCTCCTACTTTGTCCCCAGTATTGGAGGGAGATAAGGAATAGTATCTGCAGCTAAAATCCTGACAAACTGCTGTGGAGTATGTATGTGCACCCCAGCTGTTGGTGGCTTTTTATTATTTCTTGGGTTTTTCCTTAAACACCAAACAATGTCATGCAAGGTCATTCCAGTTACTTCCACTTGCCATCCTCCCAGAATTGTGGCCCTCCACCTGGGAAGCAGTTCTTGAGGCAGGAAGTGCTGCCTCCCCTCCCCATGCCATAGTGCAGCTCAGGGGGGAGCACTCTGCCCGCCTGTCACCTGCCATGAGAGCTCAGGCTGGGAGCACAGGCACCCTGCACACAGTGCCTGGCACAGAAGTCCTTTTCTTCTGATTGCACTCCATTGCCCTATTACAGACTTTTTCTTCAAATAGAGCAAACTAATTTTGAAAGTGTCCTGGTGTGGAAAATATTCCAACAGTGCTCAGGAGACAGAACATCTCAGAAAGAAGTTTATGTCTGTCTTCATCTTGTGATCCCAGGTTTTCTGGGTCCATTTTTAGCTATCTGCACAGCAGCAGAGGTTCTCAAGTCCAGCATCCAGCAAGGAAAAAGCATCCAGCCAGTTGTGAAACTGTTCTTAAGCCATTGGACCAGCATCACAAAATGAATGTGTTACAGCCTTAGTTCTGTGGGGCTTTTTAACTCTTGATTTAACAACTTTTAACTTTTCTAATTTTTCTGTTTGGAATGTGTATAATTTTATGAAGTACACTTTGTATCAGAAAATCATCCCTGTGATTCTGAAATACCACTTTTCACTGTCTTATTACATAGTGATTCTTACATGCTAAAAATACTTAACAAGAAATACTTACTGTTTTCAAAATATCAATGTAGAATAATTCAGGTTGTAAGAGCCCTCTGAGATCATCCAGTCCATCCATTAACCCAGCACTGCCAAGTTCACTGCTAAACTGTGTCCCCAGGTGCCACAGCTACATGTCTTTTTAGATACTTCCAGGGACACAGTCCAGCCATTTAGATTGAGAGCCTGCAGAAACTTACTACTTTCTACTCCATAATAATTTTTTATGAAATTATCTGAATTGACTGATGATCTGTTAAATATCTAATATCACAAGTACTTCATGTATCTTGAAGGTAATATCCTTTTGGATACAGTGCATGCTTACTGTTTTTGTAATTGCACACATCAGAAGTCTAATATGAGAAGTATGTCAGATGTCACATTTGCTCCAGATACAACAAAAGATTGATTGAAATTGAGCCTCAGATTCCTGTCATCCAAGATACAAAACTGTTCCAGCATCACAACTTGAAAGAACCAAATTTGAGCAGGGTTACCAATGAAAGACTTTGATTAAAGCTCAGCTACAGACTGGCAAGTGAGCTGGAGGGGTTGGAGAGAAGCTGCAGTAACCCTGTCCCAACATGTGTCTTTTTGGATGTGATATAATTCTTCCAGCTTTTTGAAGAGAAAAAGTGAGAGCATCTATCTGAAGAGAACAGTAAAATAAAAATAGGTAGAGCTTGAGATCTTTATCAGCCTTTTAACTGATATTTTACAGACCTGGAGGAATATCAGTAGGCAAGAGAGGATGCCAAGGCCAAATGTAGGTCACCTAGTGAATCATGGAACTTTAGAACAGCAGAACAAGTGTCCATCCTTCTCTGGAGCTGTTTTATTCTTGTGAATCAGCAGTTTACTCTGAAAGGTTTCCAGGAATAAAAATCTTTTCTTTGCAATGTGATTTTTCAACAGCAGGTAAGAAGAGAGTGACAGTTTTCATACCTGCTCCTGCTGCTGGCGTTGTAAACTGTGAATATTCCCCAAGCAGTGCATCCCCTCCAGCAGGGACCACCTGTAGCCATGCCAGAGGGGAACTGGAGCTCTCCCCTTGGAGAGCTCAATTTCTCCTGTCCCAGTGATTCCTAGAGTATTTCAAATGCCAGATTTTACTCCAGTGGAAGTTAGTTTGTTTTATGCTTCAGACTACTTAACGTCAAATAGGGAAAAATTATCACTAGATAATTAAAACACAAAAACAAAACAAAAAAAAAGGCAAAAAACCCCAAAACAAAACAAAACAAAAAAAAAAAAAAACAAGAAAACCCCACCAGAAACTAATAAATGGGTGTAAATTGAAAAATTTTGTGCACATAATTCTTTCCTTTACACTGTCATGGACATAGGGAGTATTCATATGAGCTGTGCCATGTTCCTTCTGCAGGAAGGTCCTGTCTTACAGCCAGAGCAGCAGAATTCCTGTGCCATGTCCATCTCTGCTGCACAAGTGGTGGGGTAACTGCAGCTCTCACCAGGGCAGGGATTGTGACAGCTCTCACAGGCTGCTTTTTATGTGAATACACTGATGCTTACAGTGTTCCTTCTTATGTCGTATGAATGTGTGTGTTAATGCTTCTTCTTCCACTAACTGTGCTAATTTTCTTTTTGCCCATCAGTGGGGAGAACTCGTCTGTTTTGCACTATGGCCATGCTGGAGCCCCAAATGATAGGACTATTGAAGATGGAGACTTATGGTAAGTAGAGAGTTAAAGTTTGATATTTTTGTTTCACTATTGCTGTTTCTGTGCACGAATTGTATGTACTCTTAGAAAAAGGATGACTGCATACTGATAAAAAATCTCAATCTTTTAAATGAAAGGTAGCTTTGCATGCCAAATTATTTTGGTTTCTTCCAAAGGTCCTGTACACCTGCATCTCCAGCTGAAAGGGAGAAGGAGATACTGTTTCAAACACTTCTGAACCAGAGGCACTTAGAATTGAGTTTAAGAAATGGCTGTGTTCTAAGTACAAGGGCAGTTGCAAAATTCATCATTTGCATTTGCTCTTGGACCTCAGATGCGAAGCTCAGCTCTGGTGGTGGGGTGGAGGGTCATGAGAGTGTTGGCTACTTTTAGAGAATTGCATCAAATTGCAGAATGGATTAGGTATTACAAATGCCTATGTGCACACAGACACCCTGACAAGAAGGTAGAGATTAGAATGTGTGAAGAGATCAAACTGAGTTCAGGTCAGGGAAGGGTGCTTCTACTTCTGTCTTGTGCCAAAAACTTCCTATAAAGACTTACTTAGAGTTTAGTGATGTGTAATACAGCTGCAAATACCATAAGGGCTTCTCTATGTCTACTACATGTCCACATGCTTTGCATTATCACTGCAGGTAAAAGCAGAGTGAATGGAAGCACAGATGCATTCCCATAAATTGAAAGACAGACCTATTTGTCTGATGTGTAATATATCAGACCATAACTTTCACACTTCACCTCCAAAAACGTGGGCCAAAAAGCCTTTGTTTATACAAATGCAAAACTAGTTTTGGAGAAGTTAATCACTGACATTCAGTGGAGGAGTTGTATTGGATTACCTTTGTAGCCTGTGCAGGGAGTGTAGGTATGTATTTTCACAGTGGAATGTAAATATATGAAGAAAAGCAAATTAGTATTATCATCGATAAGCTCAAAACCTATTATGGAAAACAAATTGAATCTCAGAAGTTAAAAAATATGCCTTGTTGGCTAAAGTTCAGGCACATCTTCAGATGCTGCACAGTGAACCTGTGCAGGAATTTCAGATAGATAATTTCTTTATAATACTGTAAAAACTTTTTTAAAAGCTTCTTGTACAATAGTTTATGTATTATCTTCATATATGGTTAATAGCTTACTAAACCCATCAAATATTAAAGTTAATTTATTGCTGGGCAATAGTTTTGATTTATGATTATGTTGTGTTTGGGTAGATAATATGCTATGAGCATTTTTTGATCAGGAAGGACATGCCAACATAAAAGTGTATCAGCTGTGTCATTCAATTAAATTTAAAAAGGAAGGTGTGTAGCATACAGGAAATCTTAGCATGTGTTACTGAGAGAAGATATGCCACAGTGCATTGCAAAATCCCATATTTAAAATTAAGGTCTTTAAACAACGAGGGAGACCCCAGGGTGAAGGGTATGTGTAAGAATCTTTCACTTACAGTCTCCAAGGACGGTTTAGTGGGTGGCTGTAGTCCTCCTTAAACCACAAGAGCTCAAACAAGACTCCTTGCAAACCCTTATTTTCTGCAGTACTGGAAAAGTCTTTAAGATGTGTTTGGGTTTTATCAGCCTCATGTATCTGAGTGTCAGGAAACCATAACCTACCAAATCCATCGATCACTTCAGCGTGTCCAAACTGCTGAGCAGCAGCTCTGCCTCAACAAAGAGAGCAGGGTTTAACAGAGTCTGGAATAACCTTCTGCCAAAACCCTGCTCCTGGTGAGAAGGTGTTTTCGGGTGCAAGTGCTGCCAGCAAAGGGGCCCCCAGATGCACTGACCAGCACCTGCCAGGCTCCTGCCACTGCCCTGCCTTTCCCACTGGCTGGTACTCACAGAGCAGACTCTGCTCCATGCTGGCTTCTTAGTATTTATCTCAAGGGAGAATAAAAAATTAGTAAGAAAAAGTGATTTAATTTCTGTAAAGACAATTGAAAAACTCACTCGTTTTCCACAGTTATAAATAGTGTTTCAGAAAAAGTCTTGAGGTGCAGCATACAAGAGCAGCATAGAAATTCTGCCAAGGCACTACCTGAGTGGTTTCACTGTGTGACTTTACAAATGTCTGATTTGGGTGTAGAAGGGTGTGTTTGTGCATACAGAGGAGCCATTAAAATGACATTGTGCTGATTTGTCTGTGTATATTAGCATTTGTATATTGGCTTTCAATTAAGCTTTTTAATAGCTATGGGGAGCCCTCTGTTGGATAGTCTTAGGAAGCCCTGAACATGGGGAAAAAATAGACTTTACTTTTTTGTGAAAAAGTGGTAAGACTATTTTAAGGGTTATTTTTGTTTGTGCCAGTGTTTTGGCATAACATTAATCTAACTATTCATAGAGTTGTATGTAATAGAATTGGGAGATTGGGTATTTGGTATTAAGTTTAATAAATTATTCAGTATTATTTCATGTCTTTTTCTTAACATTACTTAGTGGATATGAATAACGTTCATGGGTTTTGCAGAAATGTGCTGCTCAGTTTTTTTATGTACAAAGCAGTGCAGTGCAGTATCATAAATAAGTCAACTAAGCACCTGAATACTAGAAAAAATACATTTGGAAGACTAAGGCTTTGCTTCTGTGAAATGCTTGAGTGCATGCATTGTTGACTCTTCTAAAAGTGTAAGTAACAAGGATTTAGTTGTATCAAAAGAAGATAATAGGCCAAAATACTTGTGCTATTGCATTTTTATATTTTTTGTAAGGCTGTTATTCTGACTTCTTTGTCAAAAGCTGTGGCAGGTTTAGAAAAGCCTGGCTTTATGATGTTCTTTTCTTAAAATTAACCTCTATCAAGTGGGTTTATTGCTTCTGTAAGAAACTGATATGGAATTGCATCTCTGATACTGCATCATAATCCACACTTTTTATAGGTACAGCTTCTGCACTAAACTATCCCAGTGCAAAGCAAGGGACTATCATGGGAATTTCTGACAGTTCCTGTTAATGAACACTATCTTGCTAAGCAGGGCTATCCTTTTCAATCTGTTAAATGTTGAAATAACTATCTAACACAAAGCACTGTGATTGACAGAGAAAAAAATCAGTATTTTTAGGGAAGTTTAGGTGTTCAGGATACAGATATTTAACTGGTATGGATATTAAAAGCAAATATTGCAATAGCAGCAAGTCAGTGTTTTATATAAATGATTCATGTACTATAGCATTCTGTGGTGAACATTGAAATGATCCATTTGCTCTAAACCAAACACTTTCCCTAAGCAGGTGTCTGTTGTCTCTGTGGTCAGAAAGGCCATCCAGATAAATGGGTAGGCTGAGTCACCATTGTAGGCACTTGACCATTTTACTCAGTATTAACTTTAAATAAAATCTTCTGCTTGGAATGTTGCAAATCACAGCTTGCAGTGATGATGTATGGCCAGGCTGTTCACAAATACTGATTTTCTTCTGTCATCTTAAAGCTCTGACAGCTTGGATTGGAGCTGAGCCCTGGACTGAGGTTCCTTGCATCCTCTCCAGGTATTGCATTACTAATTGGATGCCAAGACCCCTTTTGTTTCTGTGCTGAGGCTGTAACTGCATTTGTAGTAGGGACAGTGGAGTCCTAAGCTAAAGTATTTGTTGTAGTTTGCAATCTCCTGCCTTGCACACAAGAGGCTTCTAGCATTTTGGAAAACCAAAGGTCTTTCAAAGTTTGGTGAGGAGTACAGTGAAATTAAAAGCTGCTACTCAAGAAGACAATAACCAAAATAAATTGAAGGAGTAGAAATCTAAGTCCTTTAGGCACAAACCAAGAGCAAATGTGCACCTGGGACTCCTGCTCATTAAATGGCAGCCCCCACGTGGCTCATTCTTCTGGGCAAGTGTGTCATGAGCAGTTTTGCTTTTGTTCACACTGCAGAAGGATATTGGTTCAGTGGTTAGAGGGCCCTTGTGGGAGGTGGAAACTCTGGTTTCAGCTCTCCTAAACTATCTCTGACTTTGGATGGAAGTTATGACTTGACCCTGGCAAAGAGCATCCAGAACAAGTTCAGGAAGAGCCAGTGTGCTTCTATGAAAAGTGTTGTCTCAAATCAGCATCTGCCATCTGGAAAATGAAAGCTTCCTTAAAAATAATGGAAGCAAATTGCCTTGGGTCCTCCTTTCTGCCTGCTGGCCTTGCCCTGCCAGTGCTGCAGTGTGGAGTCACACCATGGCTGGGGAGAGAGGGGAAGGGAGAACATTGAACACCAAGGCCACGTGCTGCGGAGGAAGGGGCAGGGCAAATGTCTCTGCTCAACTTTGTGGTCTGCTGGTTTGGTCTAGAAACCATCAGAGAGATGAACCTGAAGTGTATATTTTATGTTTTGATTTGAGAAGTTTTTGAGTAAAATTGTAGTTTATGGCATTTGATTTGCAGCCTGGTGGCTCAGGCCTGACTTTGTGGGTTCCTGGCATTGCCGTGTGCCAAACACATGGCAGGAGTTGATTGTTCTGTTCCAGTTGATCAGCAGGGCTTCTGCAATGTTTGGCAAATAGAAAATGCTTCTGTGATCTTAAAATAAAGGTTGATTCTTCATGATGAGGCTTACACTTAAATAATAGAAATGTAAGGAAATTGGCCTGACCCCAGATGTAACTGAAATAGATACAGCTGTTACCTGAGGTGCTTTTCTGCAGGTGACACAAGTTGTGGGTCTTGCTATTTTTATGGCATCTGACAAATTCAGCACTTTGTAAACAACTCTCATTGGCAGGTTCACTGACCTTCAAGCACTTAATGACATTTTTGGGGGTTACTAGGTCCATTTTGGCTTTGCAAAATAATGAAAATAATTGTCTCTGCTGCAAAAAAAAAAGCATTTTTAACGTTTTGAAATATCCTCCTAAGTGACAATGTCAATGAACAGCAGACCCTGAGGATGCACAGGGTCTGCTTCACACCCCAAGGAACACAGGCACTCACCTGCAGCACTGGCAGCTGGAAGGGGGACACTGGTCCTTGCTGGAGCCAGGGCCAGAGAGCAATTTATTAAGAGGGCTTGGGTGAAAACATAAATAAGGGGGTGAAAACATAAATAAGGGAAGTACAACCAGCATCAACTGCTTGGGAAGTGTAGCAGACTTAAGAGAGAATCCATTAACCTTGTATTCACAGTGGGACTGTCTATTATTTATAAAATAAAACTAGCTTTTGGAAGTTTAAATAGAAGCAGGTTGGATCATGGGATGATGTCTTCCATTTTATTTGTTTCTTTTAACACTCACATAACTGCTTATTGATTACTTATTTCATTGAAATAATTTACTGGTTTCAATGACAGCATTGGGCAGAGTTCAGTATCCTTGGTGAAACAGAATGTCTCTCACTCTCACTGCTGTTCCCATGATACGCCATCACTGCCGTGGATGGCAGTAAAACAAGTTTTACCTGGAAATAGTTTTATTGCGTTCAGGTACCAGAAAGCTTTGTTAGTGTCACAAAACCAAACACATCTGTCATAAAAGTACAATCTTAGCATAATGTTAAATGATTTAAATGTGTCTTGGCTATATCAACAAATACTTGTTGAGTCAAATGATAGAGCTGAGGATATGGAAAACTGTCTAGTATTGCAAAAAGCCTTTATCTGAATAGTTTAACTCTGAGGCATATTTTTGTTTCTACTTCTTTCCTTAATATCCCAGTGCAAATCTAAATCATCAGATTAATACTGACAGCAGAGGGCACTAAAACAGGAGCAGTGGAAAGAAGTGAGCTTTGCCCAAGTTTTCATATTGGTAACATCCTGTACTTGCCAGAGCAAATAATCAGCAGCCTTCTGGGAGCACTGCCTTTACATGTATGCATTCTGCTCAAATTGTCAAACTTGGGTTTGTTTCCTTCCATTTGGCACTTGTATGTAGCTTTTGGTGTTTTCTTATTAACTGTGGTGCTCTCAAAAGATCCTTCTAGTACCTCTCCTATTGTCATTTCAGAAGCTTTGTTCATCACAGGGAGTTGTTCCTGGCTGCAAGTACAGGCAGTTGTGAAAGGTTGTTCTGGATGAAGCAGAGACAGAAGATGTTAAATGTTTGGGGCTTTTTATTTTTAACGACTGAAAAGGGACAAAGGACAGTTTTCAGGCTCCCTGGAGTGGCTGGTCACTCCAAGGTGTGTGAAGAAGGGCAGGCTCAGGCTGGAGCTCAGGGAAAGGTTCCGCTTCCCCCAGAGGGTGCTGGCACTGCCCAGGCTCCCCAGGGAATGGGCACATTCCCAAAATTCCAGGAGCGCTTGGGCAGAGCTCCAGGGATGCACAGGGGGGATTGTTGGGGGCTGGGCAGGGACAGGGGCTGGGCTGGATGGTCCTTGTGGCTCCCTTCCAACTCAGCCTATTCTGTGAAGAGTATCACAAAACAAAGTTGCTTCTTGCAAGAGCTAGCCAGATTCAGTTGTTCATGGCTAAGCCTTCTGTTAGCTAAAATAAAAGTTACTTTGCTGATTTTAATTCTTTGACCTCAAAGCATAATACACAGTTTCCTATAATCAAAAGATTTGTCAATTTATGTATAATCCATGTGTATTTCTCTTTTATATATGCAGATACTTTGCATGTGCAGTATACATATTGCATTGAAACGATATCTGCATATTTATTGTAATATTATGCAATTTTATTTGTAGGAAATGCACTATTCTCTTCTTTGGAGGAATGAGTAAGTGTAAGACTTTCTGTGAGTACTGAGTAGCTGTCATTTATTTCAGGAAAATATTGGAAAATCTTCAATAAGTCAAGAAAATATTTAGGCGAGCTTGAAAAAGGTATACCAGAAAAGGTGATCAAAGTTTGCTGTATCTGTTTTCCAAACTCTTTTTTGGAATTCTCAGTATTTTATCGAGTTTTACGATACTAATATCAACCTAGAACCAAAACTCGTTTGTCCAGGTGGGGGCAATGTTGCATTTAAAAAGCAGGAACTGACCCTCTTTTTCCATCAGATAATAGAAGTCCTTCCTTTTCCAACCCAAATCCTTCAGTGTCTGCTATTAAAACCATCTATCCTACGGTACAAAATATTGTATTTATTACTCCTTGAAAGCACTGCTTGTAAGATCTCAGGATGTTAATGTGTCAGATGTAAATGCTCAACTATTTTATGTGGGTGGGACTAGTATTTTCATTTGGCCTTGTGCACTTTTATGCATTTTGAAGTTCAGTGCTGTAATAATATGCAAAAATTATGGTTAGCTTTAACTTTTCAGTCTGCAGTTTTGAAACAGCATGTTGGTAGTTATGGTTTTGTTTCTAATAATAATACAAAGTACATTGCTGCTACTTACTGGTTGATTGCAAAATTAACTGGCTATCCATTTCTGAAATAATTCCTTTGGCCTGATTCCTCTTGTTTGATTAATATTTGCTGTTTTCATCAAGTGTAGGTATTTTTCATTTTGTTGTACATGTGGACTATATTAATTTTATGCTAATTCAGAAAAATTGAATTTGATTAAAAATAGAGAAATGTATTTGCTAGAATTAACAATAATTTTGCTGTAATTGAATGTGTTCTGTTAGTACTGGTTAATTCAGGCTGTGAGGTTGCTTACTGTCAGAAATGTGTAAGCCTATTCACCAAAGTTCAGATCACTGAGTATTAGTAGTGGGTTTGCTGTAACAAATTTTAGCTTTACTTTAAGTGCTGTGTTATGATCTGCCTTGTAATTTTTGCTGTCTGTAATGTACGTGAAATGTCTTTTTAATTGTCAACTGTGAGTTTTATCTATTACAGTTTTAGCGTAGCATTCCCAGCATATTCTGAGAAAAACTGGCCACTGTTGGACTTGTAATCTACTTTTTGTGGTGGTCTTCAACACAAATACACATGAAGTGTGATAGAAGTACTCTTGATGGATGTTGCTTGTGTTGGGTAGAATTCAGTAGCAAAATCTTTCTCATTGGTGTGGGGAACTCAATTGAGTAGGTCGGAATACAATTTTAGTGGGAGTCTGCCTGGCTTTTAAATCACTGTACGGCTCAGAGGGAAGTCCCTGACACAACTTCTTTGTGCTCCTCTTTAATCAGATGTAATTCCCAGTCCTCGTTTTCAGGTCAGTGTTAGCTCTTCTCTTGTGTCTGTCCAGAAAATCCCTTGTTACCCCATGGCAGAGGCACAGTCTGGCAGAGCCTCAGGAGGAGTCCTGCAGCTATGGGGCTGCATTAGAGTATTAGAGAGTATTAGAAATACTCCTGTCCTCAACACGGAGGTGTTGAGGGCAGGAGTATTTCTAGTTGCAGTTGCACAATGTAGTGCTGTACTTCCACTTTGGGTGCTGCCATGAAGAGTGGGTGTTCCTTTCAAATAGGAAAGAAATGTTCTTACAGGCAAAACAACATGCTTGGCTGGGGAATAGGCAGCCTCCTTTTTGGAAATGCTAGTTGCTACCTTCACTACTACGCACTTGGCTTGAACTTTTGGACATGTCTGTGGAAAGGCTAGCAACTGTCTTCTCAGGGATTTTTTCATTCAGTTGTCAGCTTCTGTAAAGTATTCTAAAACTCCTGTCTGTTGTGTTCCATTTGAGAACTGATCATTTGGAGGTTGCTTCAACAATCAACAAAAAACCATAGGCTGTCAAAAAAAAAAAGTGAACCTATGCCATTGGACACTGGCCCAGTTTTCATCATGGAAAGACATTGGAAGTGTTAGCCTTTTACTTTCATGGACACATGTGTGTGATCATGCACATACGCATGTAAGAAAACGTGACAATATTTACAGTAAAATCATTAAGTAACATCTGACCCTTCACCTGTTCAGTCGATCCCTGATGGCTGTTTGTCAAGGCTGGGCAACACAGGTCAGAGTGCCCAGAAACAGCTGCTGAAAGCTGAGGCTTGTAGTTCTGGATGTCAGCACCCAAGAGCTGTGGCCTGTATTGGAAGTATCAAACTTTTTCAATTCACTTTCAGTACCTTCCACTTCTCAGTAGACGTCTAGAAATGGGCTAGTTTAGTCAACTGCAGAAATTTAGTAACTTGCAAATGTAGCTGTGTTGTTCTTACCCTGTGCAGGTGAGGCACGTTCTGGTGAGGAGCCAGTGAGGTTTGCTGTTGTCGTGTTGATTGGGAAGTAGCCAGCTGCCAGTACAGGTTTCTCCCTGAATGCACTCCTCTCTTCCCTGCAGCTCTGACTTCCTTGCTCCTTGTTTGAGCAAGTCAGCTGCAGCCATGAATGCCCCAGATACTGCCTTTCCAATGGGGAGGCTCCTAATGGATGGAAACTAGCCAAAACTCGGGTTTGCTGCCATCTCTGCTGACTTTTCAGCAAACTGGCTCTGCTAAAGAGAATACTTTGCTAAAGACAGTAAGTTGAGACACTTACTAAATATGTCTGTTAAAAATGGATAATAATTAGGGTAGTAAAGAGAGAAAAAGTGAATCATCCATTCAGCGAAAAGACAAGTCAGATAGGTAGCCCTTTCATCAGAACTTCCCCTGAGCCTGCTCCTGGTCCCTGGCACACTGGCAGCATGGATCTGCCTGAGGTTTTCAGCTGCCTTCTGCATCTTGTGGAACCCTCATTGCTGCCACCTCCTTCCCCCAACCCAGCAGTACTAGCATGGTGTTCCCAGTACTTGTTATTTGTGTGCAGCACCTCTGTATCAGAAACATCCCTCTGCTTTAGCTGAAACACTGAGAATGGCACTTGGGGGCGAATTTATCTGTGAATAAGCCAATCAGAAGATTTTTTGGCTCTTTCCTCTGGGCAAACTTAACATTTTTAAGAAGGCATTAATGCAAACTGCATGGGAGTAGAAGAGGGCTTATATTTGATCATGGAAACTCATAGCAGATTTCTTCAAGACATAAACATTGTAAGCAAGAGACTTCTTAGCCTGTGTATGAAAATAGCAATCTCACTAGTCTATGTGGGTGCTTACTGAACCAGCTCTTTCGTGCAGCTCATTCGGTAGATTCAGTGAGATTTAGATTTCGTATCCTATGGGAGGAATGGATCTGAAGGTCTGCTTGGCACAAATCATTTTGAGAGAGGACACTCCCACACGCTGTTGTTGGTTTTCTCTCAGCATCAGGGCTGAAGCAGCAGAACAGGGGTACAGCTCCCTGCCCAGGGGTGCAGCACCCACCACCACACTGCTGCTCTGATTCTGTGAGCCAGTGTCCTGTGTCTGTGACAGTGAGGGGAAATCCTGAGCAGTGCAGGCACCAACACCTGGTGAAGCTTTTGTACTCGGTTGCTTTCTTTTTTTTTTTTTTTTTTTTAATCCAGCCAGCTCAAACTTCTGTGTATTCTTGCTACAGCCACTGAAGTCTCTGTAGTTGGAATTGTAGAGATACAGGCAGGCAATCCTCTCCCCTACAAAATGCAGTGTAGACAGAGATATTTATTTTTATCACACTCTTTCTATCTGAGCAAAGCTTAGTGAGTGGCAGACCTTGTCATTTTCTGTGAGAAAAGTTTGAGACGAGCCTCCCATTATCTTTGAGATAGTTTGGGAAAGCCTGTGAAGTAACAGTGGTACCAGAGGAGCGATGATAAAAAAGTCATGGAGAAGGTAGACAAGATGAAAAGACAGTTGAGGAGAAGCAAGAGGTGTGGCATCACATGGTTACCTAACTTGCAACTGAGTGGAGAGCAGTCATGCAGCTGTAACTGCATTTACCTGTGGTTACAGCCTCTTCTTTTGAACAGAATCAAATTTCCTACACAAAAAGTATTCTCCAACACTTTTTTAAGGTTATTCTTGACTCCATGGGTGCTGATGACAAAAAACTGGCTTTAAACCAGTGAGCCAAGCCTGGCTTCAAGACAGAGCCAGTACAAGTTCCTTGTCTGCCGTGTCAGATGGAAGCTGGTAACAGCAAGGCTTCTCTCAAAAAACCTCTTCCTGAGCATAGTAGGACTATACACTATACTGTCCCAATTCTCTCTTAGGGCTTGTGATGTTATCTTACCCAGTGTTGCTTTTTTAATTGATAACTCCTGGCTAGTCAAGATGCAAGTGTATGAAAAAGTATGTGTCACTTATCTCTCTGTTTTTTCCTTGTGATATAATTTATAATAATTCATTCTTGTGGTCTCCTATTAAACCACCCTATTTCCAAATCACTTGGCCTGTTTCCAAAACATATCTCATAGAAATGATACCTAGTTCCCTTAAGCTTGAAATTGCCTTAGAAGTGTTTAACCAAACAAACGGTTGGAGTTTGTTAGTGTGTGAATACTTAGGGGTTTAATTGCTGCATGAAGTGTAAAGCACAGAGTGAACTCAGAGCAGAGTATGCTGAGATTACACAGCATAAATCTCCAGCTGGGGATGACTTGCTTTTCTGGCAATAAGGGGAAGACAAGACTGCGTGTTACCTTTATTCCTGCTGTCCTAAAACTGGCTGGCACCAGTTCATCTGTGTTGCTGCTCATAGGTGTGTTGGTTAATAATGGCTCAAACCCCTAAAACCTCAGTAAATGTTGCTGAGTAAAGTGCTTCAGTATTCACACCTGTTTAACCTGAGGAGTGAGGAGGGCACAGTAAGATAGGGCAATATCAGTTTTCTAATTGCTAGTTTTGCAAACCCAGCCTGGGGAAGGGAAGATTTTGTCCTGAGAATAGACTCTGGGGAGGACATGGATGATGCTCAGTACTACACTGTGTCCAGATGTGTTGCACAGGGACATCCACCTGGGTCTCACCCCAGCCATTGCTCTGCCACATTAACAACTGCAGAAGAGTAATTCTTTTATAACTATCATGAGGAGATCTAGTTCTGAGTGTACAGATCAAGCAGATCTGTAGAGCAGGAAGGTGACAGCTTTATGTGTTAGCTCATGGGAGTAGATGTAGGCTTCCCAAAAAATGCCTGCGAGAGCTTGTCTTTGGGTTGGGTTTGTGGTTGGATCATAACAATTCATACACATGGCTCAGATATCCCAAATAAAGTATTGCTTCCCATTGTGATATTGGCCATAATTTGCTTCATTGCCTGGCAGTTTCAAATTATTTGACAATAAAAGTGTCAGCAAGCCTATAAAAGTAAAACACATGCTTAAAGGAAGATGATGCTTTATTTTTGAAAAATGGTATACAGTGACTTTATGAAGAAAAGAACTATGACTTTTTATAGTCCAGTGTTCAAATTTAAAGTGTTACGCAAAGTGTTCCATGGTGCTTCATAGTCAAAGGTTAAGAAAGCTAAAATCAATATCAAAATGCATATTATTTTTCTTGGCTTGAAAGCAAAAAGTGTAACTATAAATCTGCGTTTTGTGGTGCCAATATTCTGTGAAAGTAACACGGCCATGTCTTACTCATCCGTTTTGTTTCAGAGGGAAAGGAGGGGAAAGGAGCTTTTGTGCATCACGTTGTGTTTCAGTTCCAGCATTGACTTACAAACCTGTGTTCATTTTAAAATTGACAGGACTTGAAATATTTCCTCCAAACCTCCCTGCTGGGTTCCTGCCTGGGGAGCAGAGCCCCAGCTGGGTTGTACATGGAAGAACCACTGCAGGGACTTGCTGGGAAGGGCTGGGGAGCTGCTGTGAGGAGGGGCATGTCCAGCCAAGCCTTTCTGCAAGGCTGTGGCATGTCACATGTTTCCTCTTCTTTTTGGCTATGATACTGGTTTATGTGCAAAATTATTTGAACTTGTGGGTTTATATTTTTCCCTGTGAAAGGAATGAAATGCTTTTAGTTATTTTTGAAGGTGACTTATAAAGCAGGCAGAAGGCACCTTGTATTCTGATGCTGTTGGCTAATGTTGGATTACTGGTACATAAGCAAGGCATTCTGTCAGTAGAGCCCCTGGTGGTTATCTGATTTTTCTTATACTTTGCATTGTTCAGTTTCAGTTAGTAATGTTTACAGTATTTTGTAATATGTTTTGTAGGAAAGATTGTGTATACACACAGACCTGAAGCCTCCATTGGGAGAGCTATGCCCATACTTCCAAGAAGTTTGGACTATTTTTGCTATGCATCTTTAACTTACAGTATAGCTTCCTAGTCATTCTAGAAAATAAATTGAGACAGTAGCATGGAATTTTCCTGGGGTGCTCAGGTCTTCTGACTGTTAAATCTGCTTTATACATCATGCATTTTCACTCTGAAATGAAGGTGTTTGTTGCTTTTGCTCACAACAAAATGATGCAAAGCAAGATTAGCTTTCTCTCAGAAGGTTTTGAAAGAGCTGACCTCCTCAGCTTCAAGCTAAATCAATGAACAGTTTGACATAAAACCTAATGTCTCTCTTCGGTCAGCAACACTCCTCTGTTCACCATCCCTTTCAAATGCCTCAGAAACCTGACAGCCTCAGACATACCATCTCCTTGAAATCAGCAATTCACAATTGTATTCTGGCTGAAAAAGGAGTGGTGAAAGGGTATTTTAGAATGAAGTTTTTCATCATTCAGCAGAAAACTGAACTCACAGTTAAGTTTTGTTATACAAAATGTGATGTATGTGCAATGTATATATAATGACAACATACACAGTCTGCTAGATGTGTAGCACTTAATTTATCTAAAAGGGAAATATGATAGGGTTTGGTGAATGTTTATTATATTATTGCATATGTTGATCTGTTTTTAAACAGCTCTTAAGAGGTAAGCTATAGATCAAGATGCCTATAGGCCTATTTTCATTTCTGCATTTAATTTGTTTATATTGCTGCTACATTTGATAACAGTCCAAATAACATTAAGTAGTTGTTTCTGTATGTGACCCTTTTAAGACTACACTGTCACACAGGTAATTTTGTACAGACAGTTGAGAACAAACTAGAATGTGCTAATAGTATCTTTTTCACTAGCAATTTACCATCTAATTTCAGGGTGAAATAAATGTATTTTTTCTAAGGAATCTTCTTTTAAAGTTTTTTTTTCTGGTTAGTCAATAGGAAAAGATAGTAGCTGTCATATATTTTATTTGATATAAATGTGCTTCACCATTTATTTTGCCTGGCAAGCAAATATATGAAACTGAGATCTTCTCAGGCTTCCATTATTTTCTAAGTATAACTACAATATTTTGGCTATTTCCATGTCTTGGGCAACATTTTAGCTAATGGATATGTTCCCAACTCAAGTTAAATGGAAGAGAATTCCTGATAAGAGCCAAAATATCTCCCAGATGTCCTATTTGGTTTGGATGCTTTCTCACTGAAGCATACAGGCTGGATGGTGTGCTGTCATCTGTGGTGGAATTTGAAAGATCATCTTCCCTCATGTCTCCTCTTGTCTGCAAGCCAAGAGACCTGAACAAATGGTGCTTCCTAGCTTGTGAGCCTTGTTTTGGTGTACCGTCAGCTTTGTGATAATCTTTTTCCATTGTTCTCCAGTAACTCAAAAATTATTTAACAGCCACTAGGTGATGAATGGGTTTGAGAAAATGCTGATAATTGTAAGGTTAAAGACATAGGTAAAATTCTGCCTCTGGTAAGATCAGAATACCTACTTTGCAGGTAAAATATACAATAAAATATACAAAGCATAGCAACTTCCAGTAGACATGTACAGGAGTTCTCAAGTTGTTAGTCACAGCTTTACTGTCACCCTGCTGAATGGGCATTTACACTTGTAAATGCAACAGTTAGGCCACAGAACTGCTGCAGAACCCACGAAGCATCTTGAAACTTGATTTGTGACTTTGAAGGGGTCGGTCTGGGATGCTTCCAAAGATTTAGAACTGATCTGTTTCATGTTGGTACATTACAGCATGTAGCAGCTTCTTCCATGATTCTCAGTTGCTGCAACTACTTTTCTGTATCTGTAGATTCTTTATGTGTATCTTTAGTAATTTTTAGAAGCAAGTCTAACCATAAAATCAAAACTTAGGCAGTGCTGATGGGGTTTCTGATTTTGAGGTTTGGCCAGGCTGGGTTACAGTTCCATGTTGGTGTCCAATCGTGTTTTTCTCACCTTGTGGATCTGACATTTGCTGCCTGTTTTGTATCTTTTTTCAGCTAGCAACTTTCTGGATTAACATTCCATATTCCACATTTAAGTGAACCGATGTGGTGTCTGTATTAGGCCAGTGTAACTTTGTTTACAGCTCTCTCTGTAGCACTCTCCTGAGGAGTTTGCTCCTGTAGCTTTAAGGCTCGTGCAGCTCTGCAGCTGCAGCCACTGGGGCTGTTCCTGATGTTCCAGTCCTGCAAGTCTCTCTGCAGTTGAACCTTGCCCAGTTTGGGGAGGCAGAGATTCACTCAGTGCAGAGATTTGTTCATGGAGGAAATTGTAGAGTGGTTTTTAAAAGTTCTTGGAGTAAATCTTCATGTGTCTGTGTGTGCAATGCAGCAAGAAGAGTCCTAGCCCTGCTGAAATATTCTTTCATTTTATAATGATTGCATTTGTTTACTCACTGTCCATTGCTTTCAGCAGCACTTATGTTGGAAATGGTGATCAGCTACAGCAGAGTGTGATAGCAATTTTTGTGGTAGCTTATACTTATCCTTACCTAGTCACATATGCTGCTTGGGGACAGAGCTACACTGCACAGTTTTCCTAATTGCTGCTGTAATTAGGACTCAGTGGCAGAGAGGGTGCCCCAGTGGAGTGCCCTGCCTTCTGCTTCTTCTGTCTGACTGACCCTGCTGTGAAAAAGCAGCAAGAGGAGGAAAACTCCAAGGTTTTCAAACACACTGAAAAAAAAAATCATATTTCTTATGGTGATTAGCCTCTCTTAGTTATTTGGAGTGGTTGGAAGAAGACTTAAATTCACAGATTTCAACTCTGACTCATTACTATAGAAATCAGGAGGTCACACAAATACTGTATCAAGATCAAAGTCTTGTATGTAAAATGTGCCTTCCTGTAATCAATACATGATGAACCAAGGGGGTTATTTTGCTCAAGTGTTGTCTGGTCCAAATGGTTATTTGGTTATTTACTGATTTCTGAGCCTGCTGAAGGCAGTGCAATGTCTTATCAAGCAGGTTTGAGAAGCATAGTACTGCAAATGTCTAACATGGTCCTCACAAGTGTGTAGAGTCCCACTTGCTGTTCTTGTAGCTTGATTTCTGGCAGCTGAGCAATCAGTGGTGAGTCATTTGTTCATGTATAGAATAAATATACTTCCCAAGGGGTAAGCCAGTTTTTTTGTCCTCATAAAAGAAAGCACTTCATAATTTTTCTTCTGCCTCTGATGCAGAAAGCTGTACTCTGTGTACTTCTATGGTTGTATCTTTCCATAATCCTTATTCCATTAACATTTCTTTGTTAAGTGGGATTCTGTTTTGGATGTTGAATGCTGTATGTGGTGCTAGCATTTTTCAGGAAAGAAAAAAAGGACATGTTTTTTTCTTATGAGAAGAATTCCTAGAAGCTGGATCTGAGGAGCTTAAAGTGGATTCTTCATGTACTTTTTATCTTCCTTTTTGTGTTCTTTGAGCATTCCCATCCTGGACCAGCACAGCCCATAAGGGCCAAGTAGCATGTCTGTCCCCAAGTAGCATTCCACATTTAAGCCAAGTGGAATGCAGATACCCTTGTGCCAGGAGATTCCAAGGGACTGTCATCCCGTTTTACTTAGAACAGTGTTCAAGCAGTGATTATATTGGCAATCTACCAAAATGCAGATGATATTAATTGCAGAGCAGGAGAAAGATCCGCTATGTTCTAGTATTTCTTTGGAACTAAATTTTCATTTCTTTCCCGTGTGTTTTTCCTTTCCAGCCTGTTTGATATGGGAGGAGAATATTACTGCTATGGCTCTGACATCACGTGCACCTTCCCTGCCAATGGCAAGTTCAGTGCTGAGCAGAGGGCTGTCTATGAGGCAGTGCTGAAGGCGTCGCGGGCCGTGATGAAAGCAGTCAAGCCAGGTAAAAATCAGTGCCTGTCAGCAGGAGTTGAGAGCTTTGGTAGCAGCATTCAGGCTCTCAAATCAATTATGTTTGCATTTTAGAAAGTGTTGGAAGGGAACAAGACGATAAAATTAATTTCCATGGTTAAGCAGCTCCTAATATATAGAGGTAGGATATACAACATTTTCCATACACTTTTAAAGGCATAACATAGAAACGATTATTAACACCATAAATGAGATACTTTAATCTTTTTTTTTTTTTTTAATTCCCTTCATCTATGGGGTACAGTTGTTGCTCAGATGTGTCTTTACACAGACAGCCATCTTTTTGGGAAGCTTGTGCCAAACGCTGAAGTCAGAGTTTGAGTGAGCACATGTTGTGCTTCAGTTTGTTTTAGGCATTTTCTGTATTTTATGTGTAGGCACAATAGAAATCTTCTGTTGAAAAACAGGATGGAGTGTGCTTCTTTGGGAAGGATAATTAGCCTTAAAAAGCTTTCAAAAGCACTGGCTATTGGGTACTTCACTGTATGCCTTTAAATTGCTGGCAAATTGATTCAACAAATACACATTTTGATTTGAAACAACTGTCTGGCTTAATGAAAACCTTATTTTTCTCCCATTCTGCTTTCAGGCCAGCAAATAAATGTTTTAGAGCTAGCTGCTGCTGTGATTTTGTCACTGGTGAAGGTACTTGAGCATTTCTCAGTATTACTAATGGAACATCTTCAAGAAGAACGTACTCAATGCACAAAGCACACTTATCCTTTCAATGTGCTGTATTAGTCTTCAGTCGTCAGACCTTGAGTGCATGTGCTTTCTGGATTGCCAGTCAGAACAGAAGCAATTTTCCTCTTATACAGGCTGGCAGCAGCCCTGTTTATTTGAGCAGTTTGGAAGGGAATGATGCCTTAAGTTTTAGCTTTCATATTATCCAGATTCTGCAGTGCATTAGTGTGTGACTCTGAACTTCATATAAAGTGTCAGCAAGTTCTCCTCACAGCTCAGTCAGACACAACAATCCTTTTCCAGCCTGAGAACCAAGGGCACCACTGCAGCTCCTTGCCCAAAAAGTGCAAACAACAGAGAATTGAGGAGAGCAATCTGGGAAGATGGGACTGCATAACCTGGAGCTGGAATTGGACAATTAACCCCAGTATGGAAATGGACCAAAACTTATAAAAGTGTGAAAACGTGTGACCTGTTGTCCATCTTGGGTGTAGCCTTGGCTAGGCTCTTGTACTGCCCAAGGTGCATCCTTTGAAGGCCTTTTTAATGAATACCTACTTTATTCCTTTAACACTGTCTAGCCTCTGATCTAGGCAGCCTCTCAAGGCATCAGGAGAAATAACACTTGACACTTATCTGCAAAATGAGACTAGATATTTTGCTATTTTAATAACAATATGTATTCTTCATTATCTGCTGTTCCTCCCCTGAAGACTCGTCCCTATTCCTCTTCACAGTTTGTGTTGCATTTTAGTGTCACCTTTAATGTCATGTAACATTTTTAGCAGTATTTTATGCTAATAAGTAGCAGACTGTCTTCAGAATTTGAGAGCTAATGTGATGTTTTGCTCAGGATGGTGTAGAGAATTGTTCACTTTGCCGAACACTTTATTTACGGTGTCAGAAAACAAGGATGTACTAAATTGAGTATTTCCAAGAAGTAGTTGCAAGGGTGTTTTACTAGCTTTGGGAGCTTGAGATCCACAGACAGACAAATCATTCTTAATCTCTGGCAGAAAAAGGGACTGAACTTTCTGTTCTTATTGTTGTCTTGCCTGTTTGGAAGAACGGTGCAAATGCACTTACACTCTTCATGAGACTAGTAATCATGAATTTTGTATCTACAGAAAATGGTCTGTGGACTAGTTCACTGGTTTCATTCCTTTTGTACTTCAGAGTGCAGTGAAATGCAACCTGGACTCTTGAATTACAGATCCAGTTAGGAGTCTGGTAACATGCAAAAATTTTCACCATCTGAGAAGTCTGCTTTTTAGGTCCTTTTTAAGACCTCCTGGAAGACTAGGGTTCTCTAGGAAGAGACTAGGATTCTCCAGGAAGACTAGGAAAAAGAAGAAACGGAAACTGTGACCTTTATAGCATGGTCAGTGTCACATACTTGTCAGGCTGCTGAGAAAGCCCAGAGCCCTCAAGGGGCTGATGCCAACCAATGCATTGTCACTGCTGTCCAGAGGGAGGTGTTTCAGGGAGAGAGGCTGTAGCCTCCTCATACAAACCTCATTTGTGAGCTCCTTGACTAAAGCATGAGGATTTGCTCCTGAGGGACCCAGGTACTATCACAGAGGGGAGCAAGAAATGATGACATGAATTCACAAGTGCTCTTCTCCCCATAATACTTTGTGTCTCCAAAAGAAGAGACAAAGGAGCTTGCAGGGTTAGAGGCACTAAATTGAAAATCCAGAGCCATCAGGTTTTAGTGAGATTTTCTGGATTATGGAGCCTATGTTAATTTTGCTGTTATTTTTGCTAGTGTTCATTTCCCAGAGTTGCAAAGATCAAAGCCAGCCAAGTGACTGGTTGGGTGGCAGGAGCCATTCCTGGAGCAGGCTTAGCCAGAGTGTGCCCAGCACAGTCAGCAGCTGTAGGAAATCAGCTGTAGGTGTTTATCTCCAGCTGCAGAGTTGGGGCCTTAATTGTGCCTTGTGGCAGGGGGTCACAGGGCACATCTAGTAGCTGCCATCAGGATGTTAATGATTCCTGGGGTCTTTCTAACTGCAAGATAGGGAGTGAGTACTTTAGGGAGAGTCACTGACCAAATACTGGCTTACATAACTGTGTTTATGGAAGGTTTATTAAGCTTGCTAGCAACCTTAAACATTCTGTATAGGTGTGTTTAATTCAGAGATCTGCATTTCTTTTTTCAGTTTGGCTCTCATGTGAACCTAATTAACTTTGAGTACTTTCTGAGAGATAATAGACATTCTGTTTATATTTCTATATACAAACAGCTGTTATAATTCAAAAAATACTCCAAAACATTGTATTTCATTATAGAGAAGCCTTCATCTGACTACATTCTGTGCATGGTCCAAATGTACAAACAGCTGTAATCACATATATGGGTCTCCTTACCTTACAACTCCAAGGACAGAATTCCTTTTGCAAGGCAAATAATATATTCTGAGAGTTAAAAACACTCTCTGTGGGATTACAGCCCAAGTTCAGTGCAGTTGTCACGACTTCTGCCACAAACAAAATCTGTTTAAAATAAAAGGGGAGGAAGACTTACACAGTCTTGCATAAACAGCAGTTTTGAAACCACTGAACATGGAGCACTGATGAAGACAGTGATGCTTGTCACTGGAGAGAAAGTCAAAAAAGTGCACTTGTGTGGCAGTGGGCTAATTGTCTTTCCTGCAAAGTCAGCCCTATGATCCAAGATGTCAGAGAGGAATGTTACATTTCTGCTTAGGGGATATTCTTAATTGTGTAAAGTCCATCTGCATTAGATTTCCTCTTCCAGAGAACTAAAATACAGGAGCAGATGTGCAGAATATTGACACTTTCATTTCCTTCAGTGGCTGAGGCATCGTCTGTTTTTTTCTCAGAACAGTGATTTGAGAAACAATTTGCTTTACAGATATATACTACAAAGAAAGAACAGTTAAAAAAGAGTGAAATTGTAAAGCCACGTGTCTCAGAGTATTCCAGAAGTTAGTGTCCTAATTTGTCTCACTTCTGCGTTCTTTTTTAATCTCATTGGATTTGCCAAAGGTTGAGACACATTAAATGCAGTCCTGGAGCACATCTTCCAGTTTACTTTCATCTGAAATGAATTCATCCACTTCAAAATTCCACTGTATAAACAAAAACACAGTAAGTGGGGACAACCAAGAGATTTCATCTCCAAGAATGATTGGAATTAAATGTTCCTGTAGGTACATTCATTGTTTCTTACTCTGCTGTCTTCACACAACACATAACAGTAAGAGCTGAGCTAATAAGCAGCTATTCAGTAATTTAGTTTAACCTTTTGTTCTGTGCATGGCCTGGAGTTGTTTATTGCCTACTGTTCAAAACCTGCTCAGAATCCAAAATTGTCAACGTCCTCAACAGTTTTTTCAGATCATAGCAGTACACAGGTGCTGGGCAGGCAAGTAAGTTTGCTTGCACTGCATCTTAATGATGTGCAAGTGTGCAGCAGTCCCCCTTGTGCAGGCAGGAGCCAACAGGCTAGAGAAGTTAATGTAAAAGCTGTTGACTCATTTGGGATTCCAAGATGGAAATTCTTCAGACTCAAGATCTTTTAAGAGAGTTGAACATTGCTCTTGCTCAAACCCCAGCTGTTTTGATGTCTGTTACAGCTGCTGAGTGCCCAGCCTTTCTACAAATTACACTCCAGGTTGTCAAGCCAAACTCTGGTAAAGTGAAAGAAAATGATTAATGAAAAAATGTAAAATAAATTTTAAAAACCCCCTATGTTTGAAGCAAGATGCTTAGCATCCTGCTGGGAACCTGAGTCTGTTGCAAGAAAGGTTGCTGATTACCAGAGGCAACTTTTAGGTGCATTTGCCATGCTTGCCGGCTTGTGAAGTCTCTTGGGCTTTTTCTTGCTTGTTTTCAGCTTTTGTAACAGATGGAAGAGGAGTTATATAATGAACAAATCTTCAGTGGTTTATCAGGAGCTGTACTTGCCTTGGCAGTTGGAGTCTTCTGGAAACTGGGTAGCCCTAGAAGTAAATGAACTTGGAGCTTCCTGTGGATTTGCATCTTGTGGGAAGATTGGTGGGAAGCTTTGCTTGGTCTGGTGGGGGCTTTTCCACTGGTACTTCTGAGACTCTCCTCCATGTCTGTAGTAACACATGAATGGATGTTGCAGTTTTCCTTGCATGAGGTCTTCTGTCCTTTAGCCAGCTGCCTTCATTGCAAAACATAGCCCTGGGTCTCTTCCTCTGGCTGTGTCACTGAATTTTTTTTTACATTTTTAAAGATTTTACTGCAGGACTGGAATAGGCAGCATTATCAAAAAGGCCTAGGAACTATTGAAATCCTGTGTAAAGGAGTGGATGTTCATGTAGCTAAAGGACTGAACCGTAACACGTCAGGACCAAGGGCCCAAGCAAAGCTCACACAGACAGTGTCAGTTAATATTGCTCAACTCTGGAGTCCTTGATGCTATAACCATAAAATTACTGCTTTTAGTGTAGCTCTCCCCCGCCCCCATAATTGCCCAGGCTTAAAAAAGCAAACTGTGGTGGAAAAAAAGTATTGTGTAGCACACCCTCAGTCGGCATGAGGCTGCTGAGTGCAGTGGTGAAGGGCAGGGTGTGAGGTCTCAGCTCTGATGTCTGTAGCACCCCCATTGACTCCTCTCATGGTAGCAGTTGAAAACCTGAACTGCAGGAGTAGATTAGACTCTTTTGTGGGCAAGCTGGGCATGTCTGTTAATAGTGGAGAGATCTGGAGAATTAGAAAGGGCACATGTGCATGGCTCCCAAATCTGTCTCACTCCATTCTTTATCCTAGTTGCATAAGTTAGATCCAATGTCAAAGTGTTAGCTTTGTTATCTGTCATTTGTCACTGGTTACACCTGGGAGACCACTATTGTTTGCACTTTGGAATTAATATCAATCTATTTGAAAAAAGGTGTGAAATAATTTGTTTTACTCTAAGTCCCTCTCTGAAACCTCAAGAAAAGAATTTATTGGAGAAACATGATCTAACTTTCAAGTTAACCCTACTCTGAGCCAGGGCTTGGCACCCTCCTGGTATCCCCCCAGACCTGAATCACTCCATGCTATGTTGTGAAACATGCCATGGAAATGCCAGTGGTAGAGGCCAGGGAGATGCTGCTGAGGGTCAGTGCACTGAGCTGTGGCTGTGCCCAGGGCAGGTGGGCTGCCAGCCCACAGGCAGTGCTGTGCTGGAGTGTCTCTGTGCAGTGCAGCCATTCCCAGCCCAGCCCTGGGCACCACCGTGCTCTTGGACCTGGGTGTTACTGCCACTGTGTGTTACAGTCCAATATCTGTGCAGTGGCTTCTCTTTCATTCTTCAGCAAATTACTGTGTGTTTATACCATGTGCAGCCTCATTTCTGCTATTTGTTGTTCAGGTTATTATCTTAAGCATTTAGAGAATATTAATCATTTCAGTTCTATAAATTTAATTCCTAGTTGATGAGGACAGTATGGTTGCTACATATAGAAAGTTTCTATGTACAGTTTCTGTTTCTAGAAACATTGAAGTTTCTGAAATATATTAAGTTGCTACTGTGTTGAGAAGAACTAAAAAGGAAGTATGCCTATCTCTCAGCTTTGCAATTAGAACTATTTTGCATTAATGCACTAGAGCATAAACAGTGTCTTTAAGATTAATGAGCTAAATATTGGAGCAATCACATACTTTCCATCTTCATCCTTTTGCAATTGCATCCTGGGACCTCCAAGCATTACTCTCTGTCTTCTCTGTAGACTAATGGAAAATCACAGGAGAAGGGGAAGGAAGGGAGCTGGTTGTGTTTAGCATGCCTGGTACTGCTGCAAAATCTGTGTTTAAAAAATCTTGTTTTAATCTTTAAAGTTATATACATTAATATTTGGGGTGCAAGGAAGAAGGAATTAAAATAACTCATTCTGTAAGGTCTATTGTCCTAAATTCCAGTTTCAAAAAAGATCTCCTTGTCTAGCAAACTGCTCCCAAGGAACAGTTGAGTAAGGCTAGGTTGGCAGCCGCTCAAGTCCCTATCTCTACATTTTTATGATTTGAAAAGCCTGTGTATACAGAGTCCCCATTGAATCAAAATTGCATTCAGACATTAGCTATGCAGCTGGGAATATTTGCTGATTGATGTTTGTTTGTTTCAATAAAATGAAAAATAAAAAATAGTTCCAAATATGCACAGAAGTTGTTGTTCATCACATCAGTTTATGTGCAGTGTCCATTCCTCCTTGGGATACTGACATCACCACAGGGTTTCCCTATAGAATTTGTATCTCTGCATTTTCCAAATTGGAGCTCATCTTACATGCATATCCCCAAGTTCTGCATTTTACCATCCAAGACAGTGAGCATTGCCTTGCCTCTGGCTTTCAGGCTTTGCTTTTCCAATAAATGCTTTTGAGGAAGGTCTTGAAGGAAATCTCCGCCCCAGGGCTAACGTTTCTGATAACACAAGATGGAGGTTTCTCCATGTTAGAGCTGCAAGGTTCCTTGTGTATGGTTTTCCCAGAAATCCAGTTTCACTTAAAGACGTGGGTTCTTTAAGCTCTTAAATCCTGTCTTCCAGGATCAAAGATCAGACTTTGCATCTTTGAAAAGATCAGACTTTTGCATCTTTGAAATATTTTCATTGATGCCAGGATTGCCATGTAATCTTTTACCAAGAAAGTGCAGTCAAGTACACTTCAAGTACAGTCAAAAACATTTCAGGCAAAGAAGTAGACCTACGTGCCAACCAAATAAAATATTCTTTTATTAATCATGTAGATACCAGCTGATCCTCAGAGCTTACAAGAAATGGGTTCCCTTTTGCTGTAGATGCTAAATAAATGCAAAGAAGCAAGTAGTTACCAAAAGACTCAGGTGTTTTGAGATAGAGAAGCCAAGGGGAGCAGGCTGGAACAAAGAGTGAGCACAGGCCAGCAGTGTCTGGCTTGGAGTTCAGAAAGTTCTCTGTAGCTGATGGTCCCTCCTCTGTCTTTGCTCCAGGTGCCTCACTGGGTCAATCTTGCATTTTGCAGTTGAGAATAGGTGTTTGAAGGTGTTTCTCTAATGTTAGGAACAACCCTTCCACTCTGTCATTTCTTTGTTGTGTTCAGACAATTTTGAAATGAACAATTTGAGAAACAGAATGATTCAGAGGGGGGCCCTTCTGCATGTCTGACTCTGAAGACTTCCTTTGAAGACCAGGAGAAGCAGTCCTTGGGAGTTCTCTAGGATGGAACATCACAGGTCTAGCCCAGGCAGCCTGGAAAGCAGGCTCAGTGTGTTCCTGTGGGGGACTGCTGTGTCCTGCCTGGAGTTTGAGTGTCAGCCACTCCTGCTTTCCCCTTGCTACCAGAGGATGTGGATTTGTAGGTGCAGGATGCAGAACAAAGCTCATCCCACGTGGCCTGTGTCCTGTGGGCAGCTGTAACTGCACAAGAGTGCAGCTCACAAATGTTGAGCTGCTCTGTGAAACTCTGACCACTTTTTGTACATTTCTCCTGATTTCTTCGTGTTTTCTTTATTGGTGTAACTTCCTAACTGCTGTGCAATGGAGGGGTTGTCCTAGCTAGTTTTCCCATGTACAGCCTTCCAAGGAATGTTGTGAATTAGAAGGACGAAACAAAGAAGCCATATTTATTTTCTAGTGTTTTGCCTCCTCCCTGTTTGCCTGATGCTAAAGGATTGAAGTAGTAAAGCTGATGGGGGTAGAGGGGTAAGCCCAGGGACTTTACAGGGTGAATGGTCTGTATTTTAGTACAGCAGGATGGAGATTCTGGAGGGTGTGTCCTCCTTTGGTACCTAAATACTGAGGCACACTTCTTTCAGTGAGACTGTCAAGAGGAAGTAAATTTAGTGAACCCCTACCAGTTTCATAAATAACCTATTTGGACAACAAAAAAAGCTGTGATTTGAAGTCAAAGCAGTGGTATTGATTCCCTGTTCTACTTTCTAGTCAAATTCCTCTAACAAAGAAAGAATGGTGGAGAATCCAGCTCAGGCAGAACAGTGCTAAGACTGAAGATTAAAATAACTCAATTAAAGAACTGTTTAATAGAAACAGTTTAATGAAAACTAATAGCTAGGGTATATATTTGGCATAGCAGATCATATTACCAGCAGGTGTTTCTGTTATTCAGTTGAGCAGAGTTGTACTTGGCAACATATGCAAATACGAAATTTGCAGCTTCACAGATTACTGCTTCTTTTTGTCCACAACAGTTCTGTAACTTCTTTACAATTCAGATTTATTTTTGGTTTCTAATACTGCTTTAGAGTAATTGTCACTGTATCCAACTAGGATTGAAATCTGCTATACCTAAAGAAAATAACTGTAACTGTTACTAATATTTATTCTCCCAGGTAGAAGGTTCTCATTCACATGCAGTGGGTGTTTTTTGCATGGAAGTAATATTGAGTTTTATTCTGTGTCGTCCAGAGTTGTGCTTAGTGGAACACCATGTGGTCATGCTTCTCTGTTGTGCTGTATAAAAACAGTAGCTGATTTTGGTGAATCTTTAAAAAGAAACTGGACTGTAAACTAGAATTTTTGACAATAGCATAACAGGGAAGGGTATGAGAGCACAATCTGTTTTACAGTTAGTATAATTTCAAGATGCCCATATGAATTATTCCCATTCAGATTGTCATGTTTTAGTCAAAGCACTGCTGATCATTATTAATCTGCTGTAATATCTGCAGCAAAACAATTCTTGTCAGGAATAAAATACTAATGACAGAAGTTAAAGATTTTATTCCAGTTCCTCTGAAGAACAAATGCTTTTAGGGCATGTTGTAACCACTATTTGATATTCACAAATCTTGCTGACTGGCACTGCAGTATTATTTTTCCCCCCTTGCAGTTCAGAATGTGTTACTGTGTTAAAAGACAGTTTGGAAAGTAAATCTTGTCCATGTATGTTTTTAAAAGCTATTTGTAATCTGCTCTCTCTCTTTATTGAATGGAGTTGGCTGTACGTTTCTGTTGGCTTTAATGTTCATCAATTAATGAACAAACAAAAAATTCCACAAAAGTTGAATACTGCCTCTCTGAGATGGATCCAGCAAAGGTAGTACAGCTTTCTGTGGTGCATTAATTCTGGTTTTGTCAATGTAAATGGTTAAGGGATTGCTACTACTTAGGAAATAAAAGCAGAAGGCACTAAAGGATGCATAGACGATATTGTCAATCAAATTGAAATTCTTTATTCTTTCAAGACATTAAATAAAAATGGTATGATTGATTACTGGAGCTCATTGTTGGTCATGTAACCTAACCTTGTTCAGCACAGCAGTAACCTGTGGCAAGAGATGAAAGAAAAAGGAGTATTTTCTGCCAGCTTCAGTAGATCCTGCAGACCATCTGTGAAAGCAGCAATCTGTTGAAGTGCGAGGTCTGCCTGCAAACCTGGGAGCTGCTCCTCCTGCTGTGATGGACAGGAGCTGCCCCACAGACAGTCACCACTGCAGCATTCAGAGGCCTAAAATAATGCTGAGTTACTCCCAAGGGTAGAAAAACAGGCACTTGAAATTGTTGGGCCTTTCTGCCCTGAAGTCTCTCTCATCTCAGTACCTGAGCAGCATCTGCAGGAGCTGCCATGGGTCAGGGGCAAACCTGGACCTTTCCAGCTTGGCTTAACACGTGGATTTTTTCACTACTGTCAGGGATTCTTCAAAGGTGTGGGTTGCACAAGCAAATACATTTAGATGTCTTTACAGACTCAGCCTAAATTGGCTGCAGGTTTTTTGCCTTTCTATACTGAATGGGTTTTGGTTTAAGGCCTTTTTTTTAAAATCCTTTTTTTCTAATTGCAACACGCTGCATATTGTAACATTGTACAATTCTGGTTTTAACAGTTACTTTTGGGGAATAAGCTGCCTGTACCTTGTCTGATTTTTAGCACCTGCACTGATTTTCTCACAGCTCAGTGTTCAGGAATTGTGCTTGATATACGTTGTAATTTGAGTTGAAGTGCAAAGTTCACAAGTCCTTCAATCTTGACACTGCATCAGCTGTAGCTGTCAGAGTGCAAACCTGCTAGACATAAATTATGCTGTTTGCTCTGAGTCTTATCTAAACAGAGTCTTTTCTGGGCTTTGAAGATTGATAAGTTTCCACAACGCAATCACTCCCTCCAAGCACTTCCTTCATTCTGTCAATCCTTTTCCTTTTGTCCTCTTCAAAATACACCTATTTTGGAAGGAACATGCTGTAAAATCCATAGTGCCTGCTGTAAAATCCATAGTGTCTGCCAACACTGCTCAATCCCAGTGCTGCATCCAGACATGGAAAAAATCCCTCCTCTTGCTCCACACCTGCATCTATTTGTATTGCTTTTCTTAATGTTTCTGCATGGCAGAATGTTATCCTCATGTTGCTTCTGATGAGTGACAGCTCATCTTGTGCAGGGTTTATAATTGGGAGGATGGATTTACTGCTGAAAAACCTCCATCATACTGATGCAAAAGGAATGTCACAGTACAGCTGAATAGTACAATGCTGTTCGGCCTTTTGAAGAAGTCCAAATTTCAGAGATGATGAGGATCAATCTCTATTTCCCTCCAGTAACTCCCATCCCTGTAAGGCAGGTGCATCTTTCTGGGGAGTAAAGGGATGATTATTGAAGGAGTCCATCCTGGTTTGGAGCTGTGGCACAGGGCAGGGTCAGGTCTAGTAATCCCTGCAGTCAGAACTGTGGGTATTTGCAGGTGTGACACAGCAGCAAATTCTGTCTAGTTCCCTTTTGGCCTGGGAAAGTTAACAGGCTCTTCTCATCATATGGCAGCCAGATGCAGCCATGCCACAGGTGTGAAGTACAGTCAAAAATTGCAAAAATTGCATGAATTAGGGATGCATATAGTCATCTAATGCTCACCCCATGAGCCATGTGGCCATCCACACAGTACATGAAGCTTTGTACAGCTTCACTGTTGCCCAAACATTGCCAGTGTTAGAGTACAGCATTTGTGGGGTTTGCCCCATGGCAGAGTTGCCTTACCTGGTGCTGCAAGACACCAAGTTCAAAACCAGAGCAACTACTGAGTATTTCATGTAGTGGGCCAAAAAGAAAGCATGAAAATCACAAATACGACAACTGTTTCTCTAGCACCCAAGTGAAGAGGGAAAAGATAATTGGTTTTAGTATTTAAATTATGTTTTGATTTGTTTTTTAAACTGGGTCTCATTGAATTCTAAAGCCCTATTGTTTTATGTCTGATACGGTCTCTGCCAGTTGGCAGATTTTAATCTGTTCCAATGGGTTGCTGGCTGAACTGGGATTGTGTGTTCTGTCTGCATTTCAGTGGCACTGCCAGGGGACATTGGGCCTTTTGCCCTTGTCTGTGGACACTTGGAAATTAAATGTAACTTAACCTTAGCACAATTTGGGGAGAAGTTACTAGAACCTTGCCATGCTCGGTTTTTTTTTGTAAGATTGTGACATCTGTGTTGGCAAAAAACCCCCACCCAACAACAACAACAAAAAAAAACCTGTTAAATCATTTGTGGTTTAATCATTGTCACATTACAACCACAAAGTACCCTAAGTAGTGGCCAAAAAAATCCTGTTAGGCCTTTTCAGAGTACTTTCTGACCAAAGTGGCTAAATACCACACAGTAATTCTAAATTATTCTTATATGCTGTTTCTACTTTATGTTTTCAAATGGCTTCTAATAAAACTTCAGATAATAATCACTGGGATAAAAATACCAGTGAGTTAACAGCAACTGAGGAGCAGTTTATAGTGTGATGTGTTATAGCAACTCATCTTTTTAATTCTACTGTTTAAAAATTTATGGTATATTCATCAAAAGATAGGAATGCTTTTGATTTCTGGTTTCACTAGGAGCATTTCTTTCTTTTTCGGGGGGGCAAAGAGGGCACAAAAATCTCCTTCATTGGTGTGATCAAAGAGGTCACACATTATTGCAGAGAGCCTTACATCATGTTCCAGAGTCCTTGTACCTGGTGTTTTATCTGAAATATTGTGGCGTTTGGCAAACAGATATCAGAGAGGAAATATTTTCAAGGAAGTAAAATAGTGTTAATTTTTTCTTTTTCCTTTCTTTGACAGTAATATCTAAGAGTATCAGATAACATTTAGCTTTATGGGGATACCTTTAAAAAAAAACTTTTGGCCAGCTTAGTGCATTAAGTTTGCCATTTTTAAGTGGTACCTCACACATCTGCAAACCTCCACTGCACTGTTTGCATGGTGTCTGAAAACTAATAACCTCCCTAGTTTTTTGTTGTTTAGCTAATCCATAGTCTGTTTTATTTCATGATTGGACATTCCCAGTGTCCGGTTGCTGCTGTGTAGTATCTCAAGGAATCTCAAGTGCTTTGGTTGCTTTAGAAGGTGGGTTTTGTCCTGACCTCTCTCCTGAGCACGTGCTGCATGGCAGGTAACAAATCACAGCCTAATGAGCTCCCTTTCCTGGAGAGCCAGGTGCTGGTTCAGTGACCTGTATTACCCAGTATCTCATTTGGCAGAGAATTAAGAAGGGAGCAGACACCTCATCAGCAGATTTTCCTGAGTACAGACTCATTTTGGTACAAGCTGTCAAAGTCCAAGGACCCTCCAATCTGACTTTTTAAACCTCATCTGTCACTGGACTATAATTGGTTTATAAATTGGCTTAAAGATAATAACAGAACTAACCTTTCTACACAAAAAGCATGTCTGCAACTATCGTAAAAGTTCTTACACATAAAGCATGTCTGCAACTATGATAAACTTCACCAAGCTTAAAAATAATAGTCCTGAATAATACATGAGCAAAACATCGTAGTGAGTGATTGGTGGTGGGAGGTGAGTGCCAGCCCACGCTGCAGAAGAGTCAGCTCTGAAGTAACTCACACACCTGCTGGGAGAGGCACTTGTGTGGAAGTTGGGTTTGGTTGGTTTTAATCTGCTTTTTCTCCCTACAAGAATGCTAACATGGTGTTTGACTTCTCCTCTCAGCTTGCAGCAGGGCACAGAGGTCTCTGCTGGACCCCCAATAATCCAAAAGCTGAAGTGCCTGAACATTAAGGAGCCTCCATGAATTAAGGATTCTTTGTACAAAATGTTGCTCATTCAGCACTGTTCAGCCAGTGTTCTTTTTCTTCACATCTGCAAGTCTGCAATCTGTTGGGCAGATTGTTCCCTGGCTGCCCACAGACTTGTCTATGTTATTGTTTTCTTTAACATGCTAAAGCTGTCCACACCTAGGTCTGTGCACAGACATCTGAGCAGAATATAGACACCTCTGGGCTTTAACAGAGGCACTCACATATTCTCACTGCAGGTCCTTTGGGCATTTCCAGATTGTTGAGTTGCACACCATATGAGAATACCAAAAAGTTCTGTTCATGGCTTCTTATCAAGTTGTCAGGTTGATGAAGCTATCAACTCTGATATTTAATTTTTCCTCCTGTCTCTGCTTTTTGCAATTATTGGAAGTTCAGTATCTACAAAGGAAAATTAGATTAGGAGAATTTAAGGACTTCTACTCTTTAAGTATACTTACTAGCTATCTAAATGACACTTGAGTGCAGCATGCCAGTCAGTCTCAGAGACAGCTGGGCTTGCACGGGCCATTGTATTATAAAGATTTCAATTTCCAGATAAAACTAATACAATTTTAGTTTTAAAATTACTTTAAAGCAGCATATATTTCTGTTTACTCTAAAATAAATGTATACAATGTATGAATATGCTTCTGCATAAAATGGACAAAGACATCTTCCTTGAATTATGGTTGTTCCCCTTTTCAGTGGATTTTTTTCTATACTTTTAAGTAGTTGCCTTAGTACTGTAAAATAGTTTTTTCTCTTCACAAAATTAATGTTTTTAATACTATAAGGGTAGTAGAAAATGTTTGAAGATTTGCATTTAGATCTTCCTTCTTTGTCAAATTATCTGTTTAAGAAATGGGTAGAAATCTGTTTGAACCTTATTATTAAAGTTTATTCCTAGCATGATGGGAATCCTCTCACAGGACAAGGATATCACCATTTTTTAAGTGAAGACCAAAAAATCACTCCACTTAATTCATGTCTCTAGTCAGCTCAAAATATCTTCCTATTTTGTCTTAGCACTCAAGTTGTATATGAGTGTTTTATCCAGGGCTTGTAGGTTAAGTGTCTTGGACAGGGGTGGCCACCACCCCATAGTCATAATAGAATAAAGCATGGAGCCAGACAATAGAAAAAAAAGTGCAATCTATCTATAAACCCCTTGCTTTTTAAATTAAGACTATTTGAATACCTATTTATTTGTAAACCAAGATTTATATTATTTAGCAGGGTGCCTCCAGCACAAACTTAATTTCCCATGGCCAGAGCTGCCCCAGTCTGGTCTGCAGCATGGGGGAGAGAACTGGAGCTGACATCTTTCACATCTCTAGCAAAGCTCGTGGCACTGGCTAGATGATAAAAGAGTAGTCCAGAGTCATTTTGCTGGGCTCTGTCTGAAGCACCACCCTAGCTCCAAGAGAGAGCCTAAAGCTGCAGATTTTCCATCCAGCCTCATTATTTATTTCACAGTAGAGCTTTTTGTTATCCTCAGGATCTAATGAAACAGATAAGATGAATAAATACCAAAACAGACGGGGAATTAAGAAGGCAGAAGGAGAGGAGAAATAGTTGCACTTTCAGTCAATGAGAAAAAAAGAAAAAGGTAGGGATGAGGGAAGGAGTTTTAATGGATTTGCTCAGTGGCTAGAAATACTCGGGATTTACAACCATGGCAGTCTTTTTAATTAGGGCAATAGTGTAATTCATTTGCTTTGTTAAACTTCTGCAGACAAATGGATCTGTGGTTTTGGTGTTTTTCTGGTCAGCTTGATATTTGTATCTCCTTTTGTATCTCTTCCTTAGTTTGATAAAGGTGACTGTGTCTCTTTAAGTGTCTCTTTCTGTGGGTTTGGATTGAGACCAACAGTACCAGCAGAGCTGCAGAGGGAGGCTGAGCTGCACATGACAGACACCTCAGCTCCACTTCTCTCAGCCAGCTCAACTTGATCCAGAGCATCCAGGTTATGGCTGTGTTTTGTCTTCCAGCCATGGAGTTTTGACCTTCATTTTTAACAAGAACAAGAGAGGGTGAGGCTTCAAACAGTTGACCAGGGTCAGATGTTGTTACATGTGGCTTTGCAGTTACGGCGATGAAAATAGGTGACTTGTAGTAATACTCAGCTATGAATTCATGGGAGAGATCTTGAAAGAACATCTAGTGTCCTCAGAAAGAAGATTGAAGACTTTTAGAGCAGTTGGAGTTAGCTGCAAACTGCAAAAGCTGAACCTCAACTTAGACACAGAAATTCTGTATTCCCACAACTATAAAATAAACAGGAAAACAGCTGTGATTCAGTAATACTTTTAGTGTGATATGTGTAATATTGATGTGATGGATTGTAGTGATTTCAATTTATCATTCAGTGAAGTGGAGCCTAATTGTGAGAGAGCTGTGAAACGCAGGTGAATCTAGAGAAGTGAAAATTGCAATACAATCAATATTCAGAAAGATAAATAATTACAGAATATGTTGAACAGTTGTCAAAGAACAGCTGGTTATAGTTGTATTGGTTCATATTGAATGAAAAATCTAGATTTCTTTTTAAAGTAGGGAAACCATAAAAATAGCACATTTTGAGCAGGAAGACTGCACACATTTTGTGGGTGAGCATCACACACTTGGGCACTGTCGGCTTTTGTGAGAAAGTAGCAACCAAGGGTTTGTCTGTGCCTGTCCTCTGCCTTGTGGCCTTGCTTGGCAGGCAGAATCCCGTGTGCAGCAGGCTGCAGGTTGGATCCCTGAGTGACCTGATGGGGAGAGGGTCTGCTCCCTGGTTACACACCCAGCTGTTTCCCAGCCACTGCTCATGGCAGTGTGAAGGTGAGAGGGTGCACAGAACAGAGCAGCCACTTGCTGCTCAGTTTGATTCTGATCTTTACATCAGAGCCATAAAAGACAGCTGAGTGCTTTGTCCAAGCACTCCCATAGGATGATTTCATTTCCATCTTTGAAGCCTCCGTACTTTCAGCAAAAAGTGATAATGTAATTAAGATATGACATTTATGTTCACAAGACCCTAGAGCTGCATGTTTAACTGGATTAAAGCAAATGAAACTTGGTGGGAGTTTGGCCTTAAAAATTGCTCAGTTCTTATTTGTTTAATCATGCCAAAATTGAACAAGGAAAATATTCTTCAACTGTACCTTAGCCCTAGTTGTCTTGACTCTGCAACTGCTGCTCTGTTGATGATGACTCAATGCCATGGTGAACTAATTAGGACAGTACTTTGTTACTAACAAAAGAGTTGCTTTCTTCCTCCCTCCCCTCCTCAGCAGTTTGTCAAACAAAATTGTATCCTATACCAAAATAATAGCAACTTAATGTATCCTGGCACTCTGTCTCTAGTCAAACAACAGTATTTTGTAATGTTGTTTCAGTACATGTATTAGAGGAGTTGTGTTTTACACAGCCCATTAACACAAGGGAATCATTAATTTCTGGACAGTGTCTTTGCCAGAAAGATGTGGGCTTTAAATCTTCAATTTACGTAGAAAAGTAGTGTCCATGTCAGATGTTCTAAATGGGGATGATCATTCTTGAAAATAATAGGATAGTAAGGTTCTATGCTCTGTATTTTAAAGAACTGCAATCTATAGTTGACATTGCTGTAGGAGACTCACCCATGCATTTACATCTGTGTGGACATGCTTAGATGCATTGCATTAACATCTTTTCATACGGGTCTGGGTTATAAGGTGCTGCTGGTTTTCTTCTTTGTAGTTTTCTGTACTTCACAAACACGGTAAAATAGTTTTGTCTTGTTTAAAATGTTTTTGTGAATGTAGTTCTCTTTCCACCTTTGTTTTTTATATAAACAAGGGGCACATGTGTTACATCTGTTTTTTGGAAGTTGTTGTTAAAAAACTTGTAGCAATAGTTAACTCAGCTGCCTGTTTCTGCTCTCTAAGGGGTCGCCTGGCCTGATATGCACCGTCTGGCTGACAGAGTCCATCTGGAGGAGCTGACTAGAATTGGCATTCTGAAAGGCAATGTAGATGACATGGTGAAGGTTCATCTGGGTGCAATATTTATGCCACACGGACTTGGACATCTACTTGGAATCGATGTGCATGATGTTGGAGGCTACCCAGAGGTTAGTGTTAGTCCATTCTCAACTCCCCTGCAGATTAACCCCCTCAGTTCAATCAGCATTGCTCATACTTTACGTGTGGTTACCCAGTTGCATCTTCTCAGAGGCAGAGCAGATGTGCATTTAAGTGTCTCCTTTTCTTTAGATGTGGTATGTTATGCAGTTTACTCTAAGGAAATCTATTAGTTCATTGAAACATGAATTGTTTATGGGAAGAAGTCAACTGATGGTGCTCTTTGAGCATTCTTAACCTGTTCAATTTCTACATACCTGTGTTGTTCCTCCGTGAGGCACTGCTCTGACAGGTACCATGTGGTTATTCTCAGTTCTTCTGAAGAGAGAACAGAGATAACTCAGTCTGGGAAAATTAGATAAAATAATTCAAACAATTATTATCTTATCCCTTGCACCTGGTGTTGTGGAGGATGTTTACAAGAAGGAGTTGTTCCCTGTTTAACCAAGGAGTTTCCTAAAGACCAATCAGGTCTTAGGTTCACAATGCTCTCTATAAGACTGTGTTATTCTATTAATAAATAAGCCTTTATGCCTCCTGAATCATGGAGTGTGTGTCACCTCTCTTGCTGTTCCTAAACTCAACTACAACAGTACCACCCAAGTACCCCGTGCTGTGGCAGAGCATCTCAGTCTGCCTGAGTCCTGTAGTGGCAAGATTCACCTGCTCCATTCCAGATGTGAGGCAGCTGCAGGAGCCCCCTGCTGTACCTGGGCAGCAAATCCCAGTGGCTGTGTCATATGGAAACAAGCTGGCTCATAGCCCTCTCTTGAGCTTTGATGTCCAGTGTCAGCATGGGCCCTGGTGTAGATGTAGAAAGAAAAAGCAGAAAGAAAAAAGTCCATCAAGTCTTCCAGTCTTTGCAAATGTGAAAGCATAACCTCTTGTATTCTGAGTTTCTGCAGAAAACACAGAATTATTGTCTTTTTGCTTGAATTAATTTGGTGATTCATGACTATGATCTGAAAGCAGAATAGGTAAAATTCTGTAACGAATTAATGGCCGTAGGTCTGCAATAATAACTAAAAGAATAAAATTTCTAAGGCAAATTGTACTTAGTGTTTGAGTAAAGAAAGTTTACAGCAGCTTCAGAAAGATTTCAGAAGGATTGTGTTTGTGTTAGGTTGTGGTTATTTGAGGCTAACTGTTTAAGGATTTTCAGTAATATAGTACAAAAATGGATCATTTTTCTCCTCTCATATGTAAGCTGTTCTTTTGCAAGAATCTGCAAAAGAAACTAGGAACTTCATAGGTAAGGTTTAAGAATATTTTGGTGCTTGTTCATGTTGGGTGACCAGGCTACATAACAGCTGCTATTGCTGGTTCAGTTTTGCAGGCAGGGGAGAGACAGTATATCATATTTGAGGATACTTATTATGTTCACAATATAATTATAGTTGAGATACAGTATTGTGATAATGATGTAGTAGCATCAGCTAATAAACTTACATGTAATAAAAATTAAACAAAAATCAAAAGCAGTCCTATTCTGATTTTTAGGTTTCTGCACTAGTTGATACAGAAAGGATGGATGCTTGCCCCTTTTTTCCTCCCAAGTGGATTCTCTCTGTGTACAAAAAGAGACATTCAGCAAAGCACAAAGACTGTGGTTACTTGGAGAGTTCATAAACTTTAAAATCCAGGACCCTGCTGTTGCATGCCTTTGCTTAGATTGTTTTCACTTGTGAATAACCTCTCTGAAATTGGTGGACTTAAAAACAGGAGCATGTGCTCAAGACTTGGGTAGGGTAAAGAGATAACTAAATTTTAGGAACAAGTGAGAAGAATTCTGAGAGTGCAAAGTACCCTTCTTGGTTTTGTCTAAAAACTGTATTCTTTGAGGCTAGAGCAAGTACCTTACTGTCAAGGGAGATTTCTAGAACTGATTTTGTGTGAGTCCGCAGCAATGGACCCTGTACACCTTCCATCTCTCAGCAGATTTCAGTAGTGTGGCATACAAGCTACGGAATAATTTTTTGACAGTAGTTTTTTGTTTTCATATGACTGAATTTATAATTGTTATTATATGGTATATGATAAAATTTAAGGGTCATTTTTTGAAAGCAAACTGATCTATCCACAATTTTGAAAGAGCAGCCTGTAACAGATAAAAATGGATATAGGGACTGTATTGTCAAATGAGTTAGGCTCTCCAGTTTCATACTTACTGTGTGTAAAAATGCCAGAGCTCTACGCAGAATTTTATATCTGCAAATACTGAAATTGTTTGTTTGTGTTGGCATGCCACTGCATTCTTACATGAAGAATGTAAGATATGGCTAATTTACTTTCAAAATCTAGTCCTAAATAGCAAATTCCTTGAATATCAAGCATGTATGAAAGCTCACGAACAAATAGCTAATATTCTGTATTTGCATATAAAAGTGCACATACATGGGTGTACTTGTTTGAAAAATTACAAGTTCTGGGTTCTGCAGAAGGGCAACCCCTTTAAATTCTGTGCAGCATTAATTTCACCTCTAGTAGACCCTTCACTTCTCTCTGACCCAAAGCAGGAGGCCCTTTGAGTAAGATGGGGCACCCGGGTGTGGGAAGGACACTCCAGGAGCCTGTCAGGGAGCTGGACTTCATCAGCCCTCATGGGAGGCCTGGTCCCTGCCCAGGGCAGGGGAGCCGTGGGAGGATGCAGGGGATGTGGTTCTGCCCAAATTAATCTAAACAGGAGCAACTGAGCACCTTTCCTGCAAGTGTGGGAGATGTCTGTGTTAAATGGGAGAAGGCTTATTATCCATGCCTCATTGTTTCATGAAAAAGCACATTTTGAAGACATCTACTACACTCTGGAGTGATTTGTGGTGCATTTTAAATGTTTACCAGCTAGCGAGATCTTCACAAAGATTTTTATAAAGCCATTTTGGTGTTTATTGTACACTGAGCCCATGCCCGTAATATCATGTTCTTTTTTATAGCTGGTTAAAAAGCAACTTCTTTGCTTTTGGCTGAGGGAATTTCTGGGAGTATTACAAACGATTTTTTAAAAATAAAAACTTTCCAAGTGGATATTATTCCATTATTTTCCTCAAGTGTAAACAGTTACATTTGAAATAATACAATAAACGTTAATTTCCTAATTTTTATCCGTCAGAAAGTTTTGTGTGTTCCAAAAAAACTATTTCCAGACATTGTTAGCTTAGATTAGTTATTCATTGGTAGCCAAAGATTGTTTTTTTCAAAATTGGCAATAAGTTTTCATCTTTTCCAGTAAGCTGCTTTCGCATGCAGCATTGAACAAGCACTTTCTTCTTCTTCTTTGACAAATATTGTAAATGCTTGCAGATTTTCTGCAAAGTATACTCTGGGATATTAGAAAATATAACATTTCCCTTCCTATTTTTTGCTGCGATAAAGAATGATCAGTTTTGGCCAGCAATGAACGTGTCTTGGCAGCCTTGTTTTAGGGCAGCATGTCCCCAGCAGTGTCAGCAGCAGTGTTTCCCTCAGAAGCACACGAGTGAAGGTGCTTGCTGGTTGTCAGGGGGCCGAGCAGCCCCGAGCTCCCCGGGGACCGCGGCTTTCCTCGCGGGAAACCGCGCGCCCAGCGCCGCTTTGAAATCCGCCTGCTGCTTCTGAGGGCCCGACTGCAGCTCAGGCACTTGTGAAAATTCAGCCCCAGTGGTACTAATCACTTCAGAAAATCTGGCCCTCAGTCAGACAGAGCTTGCTTCAAAGGGTGAAAACCCCACTGGGCTTAGCTTCTGCTGTAAAATTTAATCGTGGAGATGGTTTTCTCACATTCTTTCAGTTGTTTCTGGGTAAATTCGATATGGGATATAAATGAGGGTTTGTGCCTGTTGCAATGAAGAAAATGTGGTAGGTGGCCCCAAATTTTCAGACCCTGAGGTAGATGAGGCTGAAGTTTTCATTTAAATCTAGGTTCCGTGTCTCTAGATGCCTGAGTTGATTCAATTTCATGCTATATTAATTGACTATAAGGCTCTAAAGAATGCTAAGTACATTTGATGACTTTCTATAATAATAAGCCAGTTAATTCAAGTTAGGTTAATAACTACTGTGATTTTCGCATCTTATGAATTAAGAGTTTAATTTCATTTTGTTTTTTAAAATTATAAGATTTACCCTAGTTTAAATTTTTAATTCAATTCTCATGAAAAGCTGATCCTTTTGTTGCTATTCTGCACCACAAATTAAGTTTGGAGGTCTGTTTTGGAGTTACCCAGGTCCTTCCATCACTGTGCATGCTTGGGGAACATCGCTGCTGTGCACAAGCTGTGTCTAGCTTTAACAGAAAGCTTGCTCCCAGATCCCAGATGACTGACTGGGAATTTAAGTCACCAAATGTACTGGAGAATACAGGAATAATCTTGTTCTGGCAAAAACTATTTTCCTTATGTATCGGACTTTATGCTGAAACAGAAGATTTCATTTTTTGTGGTTAGCATTGCAAATGATGCATTAATGTTTTTTCCTTTAAGAATCAGAGGATGAAGTGAATTTACCAAGAAGCCTAAAGCTGTTACATAGGGCCCTGGTGGTGCAAATTGCTTTATTTGCCATAACCTTGCAAAGCCTTGCTCCAGCTTTGGTTACCCAGGACCTGCAAACATGAAACAACGTGTATGAAAGGCACTTAGACTGCCTTTACTTTACAAAGAGTAAAAGGGCTTTTCATTAGTTTTAACTTTTGGTTTTGTTCTTGCAAGTGATTGGATGCCTTGAGAATAGATTAGGAGAAGAAACTCGCTGCTTCTGCTTCATGGGACCCCCTTGAATCCTTGAATCCTTTTTTTTTTTTTTTTCTTCTTTCTTTGAATTCCTGCATAGCAAAATACATACAGCCACTGAGCAGGCAGCGTGCAGGAAGGAAACAGATGAGTGAAAACTGCCTTTTCATGCAGAGCAGCACTGAAATCCATGGTGCTTATTGCTACCTGCTGGGTCGAACACCAACCAGGAGAGTTTGCTGCAACCTAGGATTCTTCTGTGGGGTTTAAAACCTTCCCAGAGTCAGCCTAGGATTCTTCTGTGGAGTTTAAACCTCTCCCAGAGTCAGCCTAGGATTCTTCTGTGGGGTTTAAACCCCTCCCAGAGTTAGGCTAATAGATCTCACTCTGCTGTCAGAAAAGTTGTGGTCAGTTCCCAGCAGCTTTTCCCTGTGAGGACAGATGCTGGAGTCTGGGTGTTTATGGAACTTAGGACTTGAGCAGAGGCAGCAGAGGAGGGAAGGCTCAGGTGCTGGGTGAGTGCAGTGCCATGATGCAGACATGCCCTGTCAAACCACAGAGTTCCCCTCCTCTGCTGAGAAAGAAGGTGTTAAGGACTTGAGGTATTCAGTTGCTTGGTTTGAGTTTCATTAGTTCTGTTCAATTTTTTTTTTGATGGAGATACTTGCTTATGTTACTTTGACTTACTGAAGTTTGTTGCAAAAGACTTTGTGTGCTAACAGAGTTTTTATGTGAATACTTATTGTCCAAATATTTCTGAAATTTTAGCAGCAACTAATGGAGCTTGTGTGTTTTTGAACAATTCATTCTAGGTGCAGTAGGAGAGAAAAAACAAAACAATAGAGTTCTGCTTTCAATTACATGAAAAAAAGTAAGGTATCATTGGTATACTTTGGGATTTTTGCTATCCAATTTTCACTAATGGTATCTAAAGATCACAAAAGACAAAGCCCTTTCATTTAAGACTATTGCCTACATTCTGCTTTCTGTGTGTCACAAGAAACTTGTTCATTAGATTTTAAATGGTGCTTGTCATTGCTTTCATTCTAAAACAGTGTTGTTGGTAGTTTTTGCAATTCTTTCTCTCATTTCTTATAAAACTCTTATAAATTCTTCTATATATTCTCCTCATCTTCCAGCTTAATGCTGTAGTTGTCAACTTGGTGATTTTTACTATTTGTTATCTCCTTTTTTCTCAAACTTAGGTTCTAAGAAAAGAGAAAAAATATAGTTCATATGTTTAGTTATTTCCATTGTGATAGCACTGGAGCTTGGTAACATCAGAGGATCAGAAAGCAAAAATTATATGGGGAGCTCTGCTCAGAACCATGCTGTAGTGATGGATTGAAATTCAGCTCCAGCTGAATCATGAGGCAGCAGTGCCTCATATAAGTGGCAGATGATTTTTCCTCATTCCCTGCAATAATAGGAAAGTTATTAGGTAACTTAAACCTGATACCACAGTTAATACTTAAAAAAAGAAGAAAACACTTCAAGTAAAATAGACAGTTAACCATCATATGTCCTCTATTCCCCCAATATTAACTTTGAGCTGTGTCCCAAAAGGTCCAGCTAGTAATTAGATTCTTCTGCAGAAATGGAAACTTTGATTTGCAAATGCCACGAGTGATATATGGTGCTTGGGGCACATTCTCCTGGAACCTGCTGCTGATTTCAAAGGCAGGACTGACAGCAGTTCCTTCAGGTGACTGTAGGCAGCTCAGGCTGCTGGGGAAAAGCACGATAGATTGAATAAACTAATCTTCATTAGTAACATTCAGCAAGTGAAACAAGGGCTTAGAGGGAAAGGACCAGGAGACACGTGAAATGGAATTTGAGACTTTTGTTTTCCTAGCTGCACAGAGGCTCTGTTCTTTTTTACATTAAATGAGCTAATTAGAAGTTAGGTATGTGCAGTGGGAGAATAGGGAAGAGTAAAAGAGCTGAGATTCACTTTGGTGCTCATTTCATATTATCTAAATGTAATGTTAGTATTCTGATTAATTTAAATACTTGATTGCACTTAGCTTGGTAAAGTGGTTAGGACTTCACTGTACTGGATGTGTTCCAACTGGGACAGTCTGTCAGGCTCCAAAAAGTTCTGTGATGATTTAGCTGGAAAAGAGAATGTGAAACTAGATTGTGTCACTAATGAGTCTTTTACTGTGGTTCAGTATTTGCATTTATGAGTACCTCAGGTGTTCTCTGCCGTGGCTGGGGTTTCTTGCTGTTGCTGGCTTGAGGAAGCTTTGGGATGATGCCAACTTGCAGCTTTTGGCAGGTACACTGCCCTTGCATCTCTCTGCACCTGTGCATCTCTAGCTACTGCCACAGCCCTGTGGGTGAGCACCAGCCAGCACAGGGACATCACCTGTGGTTTTCTTCTGTTCTGATCCAAAAACAAACCCCGGATCAGGCCCAAGTGGGCCTGGAGCTGGCTCTGCTTCTGACTGCTTTGCCTGGTAGACAGTGCTGGAGGAACAAGATCCAGCATGATACACAATGGAGTTCTTCCATGGAAAAAGCAACATTTTAACCATTGAGTTGCTTAGGAGCAAGCAGTAGTTCGTCTTTATACGGAGGTATTCTGGGGATAGATTGCAAATTCTAGTCCTCCACAGCCCTTTTTCTGGGAAATAGGCAGATTTGCATACTTCCTAATTCCCTGCTTGTTCCAAAAATAGTAATATTTTGTATTACTGTACACTTAATCTGAACTTTTATTTTGCTTACATAGTAATAAAATCAGTTTACATAATAATTCTCTCGTTCCCTTGACAGTCCTTGTTGCCTAGCCATGCTGGTTTTTGTTGCCTTAGATGAACCATTAATTTGAATCCAATGTTCTTGGCAGGAGTACAGTCATAAATGACAGTGTCATACATCTGTGCTTACTGGGGGAGGAGTGTCTCAATCTTAAAATGTGAGCAGAACCTCCAAATAAAGTCAGTCTTAGAAAACAATTTCAGATATAGTCTGTTGTTGCAATATACAGGAGAATAAACAGTTATTCAAAATTTACTTTTCACAGACTGTAACTGCAAGTCTCTTTTAGATGCCTAGGCATTAATATTTTCTAGACTGTTCTGTACACTTTTTGGGGGGATATTATCAGCTTATACTTTTTCTGTGCAGCACTGTGACAAGGGTCCTGCTCAGTGGCCAGGCCTCCAGGACATGATGGTGATAGTAACAGGTACCCACACAGCTGCTGTACCAGCACTCACATTTTCACTCTTCATTTCATCTGACTGCAAAACAACATCATGGTGATTGTTGGAAACAAAGCTTGAGTTGTTTAGCTGTGAGATGTAGGGAAGGTTCCTCCTCACAAAGAGGGAAATCCATTAATCCATTAAGAAGAGCCATAGTGACAGATGACAGTGCGAGGTTGCCCTGTCGGGCTTTGCTTCCAAGAGAGTTTGACTTAATGAAAAATGGCAAGTCTTGTTTCAGACCTGTCATCTTCTGTTTGGGGACTGTGGTGTGTCAGTCATTAAAAAAAGTTCTCAGTTTGTCCTACTTTTCGTAAACAGTCACAGCAGACTGAGAGCTGTCAGTCCCTGGACCTGATGGGTGTGGTGGCTCCCAAGGTGGTCATGAGTGCCCAGAGATCAGATGTCACTTGGGATGCTGAAGCCATAGTCTGATGTGTGTTTTAATCCAGCACTGTTCTCAAAAGAAGGGATTTTGTCATCTACCCAGTTTGGTCACTGGCCCCTCTCTGCTTATTTCCTGTGCCAGCTCATTTTGTCCAGCCCCACAGCAGATTGGATTGGGGCTCCTCTGCTCATAGTGTGAGTGGCCACATACAAGCCATAGCCAGAACCTGTCTCTCTTCAGCCATTTCACACATCTCCTGCTAGTCTCTGTTAAAAGGGACAAGCCCACCCACTGCTGTTGTGCTTGCTTTTCAGCTTTGAAAAGCTGAGCAGTGTTACCCTTTCTTTGAAGGCCCACTAGAGATGCTCTCATGGTAGGGATATAGCTGCAGCAGTACCTGCAGCATCCAAAGACCTGGAGATGAAACCTAGAGCCAGCACAACCCAGGACTGAGGTAGGATGCGGGGAATAGCAAAAAGACTTTGTGAATTCCTTCCAGAGAAGTTAAAATTTTACTTTTGGGTGAGCAGCAATATTCGGGTGCCTCAGGAAGTCTCCCTGCATTGCTGAGAGACATATCCAAATGTGTATCTTGGGCCTTGTTCCTGAGTTGCTGTTAGCTTATTGAAGGAAGAACTAAAAGCAGAATCAGACTGCAAGCAGTCTAGACAAAAAGCCTACCATTGCTTTAGCAGCTGTACAGAGGTAAATAAAGGGGGCTACTGAGGCTTTATTGTCACACATGATGTTAAACACCATTTATTTTAAGTAAAGGCAAAAAAAAAGGATGCTGTGCCAGGGCTGCCTTCAGCGGATGTTTGCGATTGTTTTCCTCGCCCTGCATTTGTCTTTCTAGCATCTGTCTTGGATTGACTGCCTTGGAAAAGGCATTTACAAGTAGAATTGAGAAGTGTACTTAAAAGCCAAATCTGGGTTGTTTGTTGTAAAGTAGCCGATAGATAGTTGGCGAGGCACCAAAAGGTCCAGACACTAATCTAATTGTTTACAGCTCATGGAGAGATTAATCCACAAGATTGGATGCCCTCATTTCCTTTACACATTACAATGAATGTGTGAAATGCCAAACCCCAAAGGGCAGTATGAGAGAAAAAATGGCTCCATTTCAGTGCAGTTATTGTTTCAAGTTTAGAAATATATTGATTTTCTTTGAGTTTTGATAAGAATACAAATTCAAAATGCCTTGCTTAATATCATAGTATTCTTGTTTCCTAGGCTCAGTAAAACAAAACCATGTTTTCTTATTTTGGTGTAATATATAATGCTCTGCAAAGTCCAAATCAAGCATATGACATAAAACATATCAAACACACAGTCAAAATGGGCAAACCTATGTCCAAATGTCCAGGCTGGTTAGCTCTAGAAATCTTGGCTACTGTAAGATGCTGTACATTGGAACAGAATAAGCTCTGCAAAGGGAACAAAAGCAACCCCAGCATTGCTTGGGTAACCAGTGAGAATGAACCAGTGCGGAGGGGCTGCTGCAAAGCAGTATTTCTGTAAAATACGCTTTCTCTGAACTGAAAGTGGAGCTCAAGAGCAAACAATACTGCAGGGCTGTGTCCACTCTGAAGAGGGAATGATTCAGTAAGATGAAAACCTGATGATGTGCAGGGTGTGCTCCGGCCTCCCTCCATCCCCCTGCACTGGCCTGGCAGAAACACGGGCGTTGGGCTGTGCCAGGACATGGTGCCCCAGAACCGAGGGTAGGGCTGGGCAGGGCTTGTCTGGGAGAAAGGGGAAGTTTCCTCCTCGTGATACCGGTCATGCTGGTGCTGATGCTGACACCAGTTGCCCCTTCTGGCAGCAAGGGAAAGTACCGTGGCTTTGGCCAGAAGAGAGATTCAGGAAAGCTAAGCGGAGACCAGATAAAGAACGCCGTGGTCTCGCAGACATGTTACCTCTGACTCGCTGGCTAAAGCACAAAAGGTTTCACCAGCAGAGTGTGCATGCACGATTGCAAGCTGGTGGGCCTGTGAGCTGTGCACGGGTCATTACGAGAATTTGTTGGGGAAATTTTGCTACCGTTGCAAAGAATTTTCAAAAAGCTAATGGGATTGAGATATATTTATTCTGATAGTGCAATACCTGGCACATTCGGGGGGAAGAAAATTAATATCCGGAACTAGTCTTTGCAGTGTTTCTAATTCCTTGACTAAGCACGTCCTCATATATCATTTTATTTTACCAGCTTTTGGGAAGAAGAGAATGTTTTGCTAGTTCAGACTTGTTTTGACTTAACTTTTAATAATACCAATCAGCACCATGTTGCCTGAAAGTCTGAATCTGACAAAAGTTTAGTTTAAATGGGCTGCTTTTATGAGGTCATGTGTAGACTCATTGCTCCTGAATCAAGATCATAAATGTGTAATTTTAATAACATTCGGTGAGAATAAGTATTTGCATATCCTTGGAGAAATTGTTCTCTGCTGCATAGTTCAGCTGTTTCAGCCATGACGTGGCAGGGGCACTTCAAGATTTGCATGTCACTTACAATACCATACTTTGCAAGGGAAGGTAGAGCAAGGAATAGTGCAAGTATTTATTTTTGCTTTGCAGTGCAGTATTTCTCCCAAGGTAGAGAGTAACAGTACCAAGCATATCCAAAGCCATGATTTCAACTCAACAGCTGGGGTGTTGAGTTGAAAACTGGTCATCACTCTAATGTGAAAGCTGAATGAGGACCGATGGGAGGGGGGTAATTGCATGGCTAAGTTTCAGACCTTTATGATTACTTTTTGTATTTTGTGTGTCTTATGGAGCAGTCAGCATAGGAGGGCTTGATCTGAGGTTCCCCACGTGGTGTCTGTGAGAGTGAGTGTGTGTCGTGCAGGGCGTGGAGCGCGTGGAGGAGCCGGGGCTGCGCAGCCTGCGCACGGCGCGCCGCCTGCAGCAGGGCATGGTGCTCACCATCGAGCCGGGCATCTACTTCATCGACCACCTCCTGGACCAGGCCCTGCAGGACCCTGCACAGTCCTGCTTCATCGACAGCCACGTCCTGCCGCGCTTCAGGGGATTCGGTGGGGTGAGTCATTCTCAGCAGATGTTTTTATTAGTTGGTTTTCTCTTTGTTTGCCCTTACTGTGTATCTGAGGAGAAGTCTTTCGGGAGTTGTGTTGCACATAGGGCTGTTCATGAAGCGGCACCTTGAGTCCTTTGGACCATTTGACTCTGCAGACAAACTGGGGGGGTTTATTCTAATTTTTTAATGTGGTTTTGTACTAGTGATTAATGATAGACCCATATTTTCCCATTGATTGAAATATCCTCTGCCAGCACCATACAGTGCTTGCCAGGTAGGTGTTTTGTCTAATGTGTGAAACATGTATGTTATGAAATACGAGACTGAGTTCTGTAGTCCAGAGTTGGCTTCCTTGACAGCAGCACAGTCCAGTGCTTCCTGCCAGGGCAGAAGAGCCTGATGCTGTTTAAGTTGGGGAGCCAGTAGATGAAAACAGCAATAACTGCTCTTACAGGATTATTGACAGAATGGCATGAAACTTGTGCCTTGGGGGAGCCTTCCCCGTTTTCCAGAAGAATGGCTGATGGGGTTCCAGAGCACCCATGCTCAGTGTGACAGGTTCAGGCAGCAGTGTGCACAGGAGGATTGGCCATGGGAGGTAGAGCTGATCTGGGCAATCATTCCCATGCAGCAGCTGCTGGGCAAGTAGAGGGGCCTTCCTTGTAGACACCGTCCAGGGCACGTTTCCCATTCACAGCCACCGCCCTCAGAGAGCATCCAGCAGTTGCAGTGCTTCCAGTGGGCTTTTATTCCAGCAGGGCAAGCATTTGAATGGTGCCACATTGTTCCTGCACAGAGGAGATAGAGCAGCTGCCATGCCCCATCCTCCCCAGGGCTCTTCTGCCAAGTCTCAATACAGCCAGCAGCCACTGGCAGTGGTGGTGATTTTCTGGTATGAAAAGTCACTCATTAGGAACTGTCTGCTGCTGCCACTGACTGATTTATCACTGTACCCCAGCCTTGAGAGGGTGATTACTGTAGCACTTTGGTCTGAGTTGCCTTGGAACCACCAGCCCTGACAGAAAAGTTGTGTGTGCTATCCCCAGTCATGTGAGCCAACCAGGCTCGAGGGCAGCCACCCATGATGTGGGTGCAGCCTTATTAAGAGACACAGGACTTTACCCTTGCTGATATTCAATTCACTGCTGAGGTCTGGGACATTTTCTGTCTCTTTTGTTTCTTTATCAAGATTTGCCACCCAGACAACTGGGTACTGGTAAACAAAAGGCAGCTAATTCTGCATTTTCTAACTGTGAGTGCATTCTGTATGACAACACATGCTGAAGTGTATTTTAAAAGAACACTGTGATGTGCTTGTGTAGCTTGACACTGCAATGGAAACAGGTTTAACTGTCTTTGTTTTCCTTGTAAACACTCTGTGGGAGTTTTTCAGCAATTGAATTGATTCCTGGTGAGCTTTCCCTGAAATTGCTCAGCAAAGCCCACATTTTTCCCAAATTGCTGTGAATGCTCACTCCATTTCTGCAGCCTGAAGTGTGCCTGTGGCTCACCTTCTGCCTGTGGTTGCACAGAATAGGAGTGACAGCCTGGGATCTCTGCCTTGGTAATAAGCTGGATCAGGCACTTCTGTTCCAGAGATTTCAAGCAAACTTTGTTCCCTCACTTTTGCTTAGCTTCCTGTAATGATGACTTGTAAGGAGAGCTAGCCAACGAACTTTGCTAAAAGAAGGGGCAGCCCAAAAACGATTGAGCAAAAATCTAAATCTCTGATCCCCCTGTGAACAATACATTTTACTTAGAGAGAAAAAATAATAATACACACATACCCTGAGCCAGATGTTGTCACTTGATTTTGTCCAGGAGAAGAGCGAAAATAAAATCTGAGACTGAAATACATCTGAATATTTCTGAATTCTTCACAAAAGCTGAATTATAGAGCAATCAAAATAAGTTTTCTCCATCTTTACCATCCTGACTTGATTCTGCATAAATAGAAGATGCAATTTGTGCTGTGTAGAGTGCTTAGTTATGAACAAGATGTTTCATTCTAGTTTATCCAGAGTGAGTGAGTATTTCTCACAAAAGCATGCCAGAAAACTTTCTTTCTATGGAATTAGAAAAGATCTTGTAAAGCCCAGTGTTTTTACTGACAAAGTAATAGGGACTAGTATTGGTGACAATTCTAGCTGAAGAGTTCACTACAGCCAGTCCAATCTTCCTTTAAATGTAAAAGTAAAATACATTCTACAAAAGGAAATAAGTTGTCCATTTCCCTCTGCAGAGCTCAGCACTAATTAAAATGTTCTTAATTTTCTTTAGTATAATTCACTTCAAAAATGAACTAACATTCACTGAAGTAACACCACTGTAATTCTAAGTAAGTCTGTCCGCACGGGAATTTGTGGATTTTTAATAAATTCACCTTGAATTCATGTCTTTTTTGGACTTTCAGTAATTTTCTTGACTGTGACAAGTCTCTGCATTGAGAAGCAAAGCTCTTGCAGTGTGCCAGAAAGGGCAAGACTGTAGCCATTTATTGTAGTTTGTGCTGCCTGGAGTTAGCCCTGAAGAGACTGTGGGAGCTGCAGGAGCAGGAAGAAGAGTCAGCACGAGGTTTCTGTGGCTGCCTGCACTGCTGGGCCAGTCCCTCGCCAGCCCACCATCCCCTTTGTGGCTGTCACTGTCACCTCTGCTCAGGGACCTCTTCTGGCTCACGTACAGAGCCCTCCAGAGGGGAGCAAGCAGTGGTCAGGGGATGTTGCCCTGTCTGAAGCCCTACATGCTTTACTTGACAGCTGTTGAGCTCAGACCTTCACAAAATTCCTTGGCCAATTTTGGGACGTTTCAGTCACATGTACTTCAGTTCTCCATCTGCAAAACCAAGGTCCAGTTTACCGAGGTCATAAATCCTGTGGGACAAGGGCTGCTGCTGGATGCTGGCACAGTGCCTGGCCCAGGGCACCTTTGCTCTGCCTGGACTCTGCCCCACAGGCTCCTGAATAAACACAGATGTGCAAATAGAGGGATGTGCATACGACTGTATGTACTGCTCAGGAAAAGCAACTGAATCCTCGGGGAAGGGGAAATGCTGACTCCAAATGCTGCCCTTTAGGGTTTGACATTTCCATTCTTCATAAGCTGATTACTGATTCATGCAGTTCATATGATGTTTTCTCAAAGACACAGTAAAGCCATTCAGTCTTTTTTTGGCCTTACACATTCAGTCTCTGTTCAGGCTTTATTTTTCCCTAGGATTTGTAGAACTAGCACTAGACTTAATATCTGAAAACTGTGCAACTTAGAGAAAATGCTGAAAGACAGATGAGTGTTAAATGCATTACTTTCTTTCATTTACAGATTGTTCTCATTTAAAAATTAAACAGATTTACAAAGCCCAGGAACTTGAAGATCCGCTAATACTACAATATTTTTCAAAACAATAGTACCTCCCTTACTGAGAATAAATGCTAAACCAAATAAAGAGCAAGATATATAACTGCTCCTACCTTTCGTTCAGAGAGCCATATAGTTGTCTCTGTCCTGATTTTTATTTTTTGGAAGATTAGGCTCTGTTTCTGAGTTTATGGTGAATTTGTACTGTGAAATGAAATTGTTTCCTAGGCAATAAACATTATGCTCATCTACTTTTTAACATTGTTTATTGTATCACATTAATAGTGCTACACAGCATTTCTTCAAAAATTTTTATAGGAAAGCAGTTGTCACAATGTACATACTTCCTTTAAAAGTTCTTCTAAGGAAAGTGATAGGTGTAGGCAACCCAAAAACTACTGCTAGTGCTTATAAACCTCCTTTAACCCTTTTATCTTGTCTAATTAACATAATTAGGTGAAAGTAAGACCAGCTGTTTCTAACCTGTATTTAGCTTGTAGTTTAATGCTTCTTTTTGAGCCTGGATGAAGGGACTGGGCACCTGAGGCTTTCTTTCCATCTGTATCAGCTAATCTAATAAAATACATGGCCTCACCCTACTAATATTGATCTTCTTCTATAAAAATGTAAATGTATAAATGTGGACATTTAAAATAAAGGTTCTCTTGACATGAGGACTTGGTTGTGAATGAAACCTGCTCGTGCCAGGAAGACTGCAGCATGGGATGAGATTCACTGAGCACAGAGCCTGCAGGCCTCTACAGAAAACACCTTGGTATAGCCACTGTGTGTAACAATAGGACAGTGCCTTCCCCAGCCCTGCAGCCTGGGTTTGATGCAGCAGCTCTGTTTCCTACCCAGTCCTTCTGAGATGCAGAAGTCAAATTCTGCTTGTGATAAGTTTGCTCTGTTAAAAATTATTGGAAGTTGATGGCTGAATTGAACTAAGTTCCCTTGGCTACACACAGCTGCCTCTGTAGGACACCAGCTGTAGGAACAGACCCATGGGTCCTCCAGCCAGACTGTGCTCTGTGTCTGCTTTGGATGGTCCCATGTGTGGCCACGTCCTGTCCTGTCATCATTTCCAGGCAAGTGTCCCACTCTGAGGTCTTGCAGAGATAGTGTTCTGCTTTCCACGGCCATAATCAAACAAATGATCAATAGATTTTAAGAAAAAAGGGGGCATTTCACCAGTTGCATATTTTTGACATCTGGGATCTGTCATCATGCAAATCTGTATTATTTAATTGGCAAAAATAGTTTCTTGATTGTCAAAAGCCTTGTATATAATCATCCAAAAGAAATTAGTAAGTGCTTCAACCCTGTTTCTATTGGAAGGTAACACAGGAGGCTCTGGGGAGCATGACTGTGTTAGTTAGTCAGGACAAAGTGCGAGGCTGTACAGAGCTGACAGCAGCCCTGGTATTTAACTCCTGTGCTGTCCTTGGCTGTGCCCCACAGCCCTGCTCTCAGACAGAGTTGGGACCATTGAGTCGAGCCACATGATGGCCTGTTGCTGGTGTTAGGCTGTTGTGCAATCAGGTCTATCTAGACAGATCATGCCACTACCCTTGATAAGAAAAAGGCTTTTTTGGAGCACTCCTGGCATTCCTGGCCACTGCATCTTTACAGGAGTGGTTTTTTGAAGTCTGCCCTTTCACACCAAAAAAGTAAAGCCTCCCCTAGGTTTTTGCAGAGCACCCTGAAAGCTGGGGGTGCAGTGAGCCTTGCGCTTCAGTGCCCAACTCCAAACCAAGCTGTAGCCCTGAAACAAGCAGCACTAATGAACAAAGAGCCTGCAAACAGGGACAGCTCTGAAAGCAAGTTTCATAACCACTGTCCCCCTCTGGGAAAGGCAGTCCCAAGCCAGTGAGCCTTGCCAGAGAGATCCAGCATCTTTTGTCCATTTGGGCAGAAGACAAGACCAAATGACAGGCTCTCCTGTGGGGAAGGTTTGCAGGTCCTCTGAAGCTGCTTCTTGCTGCTGCTGAGTTTAATCTCAGGGTGAAGCGTGGAGGGTGTGAAGGAAAAGAGCAAATGAAACCATTTCCTTCCCCTTGAGAGCCTATCCCTCTGCACTCGTGTTGCTTTTAGGCAAAGGAAAAATTATGCACTGAAAATGGGAAATCTGACTTCTCTCTTTTGGCAAGCATCCATTTCAGGTGGGATTCATCCAGTAGAGGAAGGGTTAGATTCTGGGGAAAGAAGCAGCGTGTTCCTAGGGAGTGGTGGGTAGTCCCAGGGGACTGGTGGTTCTGTGTGTCTCCATCCACATCCCAAAGACCATTTGGAGGTGCTGATGCTGAGCAGGCTGATGTGACAGTACTGGCTCTCCCACTTTTCACAGCAGATCACAGCAGTGGATCGATTGTGTGATCTCCTAATGGTGCTCCTCCTATACAAGGAGTCACTGGGCATGGCACTCATCCTCCTCCATTTGGTCACTCTCAGTTCCCTGCCTTTGGCAGCTCCAGCCCCTGTGTGCTCTCCTCATTCTGGATGTCTCACCTCCACCAGGATCTCCTTACCTGGCCTTCTTAGCCAGTCCCAGCTCTCTTTGTCCATTATTTGTCAATCCTGTCTCACCTCACTATACCTTCCTTTCGCTGGTCCTTTCATGACTCTTAGCTATTTCCCAGCTCTTTCTCCACCCTGGTTTTCTCTTGTGGCCTAGATAGAGAACAGCGTGGACAGACACCTTGCCCCACTTGTTCTTCCCCACTATAGTCTTTTATCTGCTCTGCTTTTAAGTCAGTCCATCCTCCCAAAGAGTGCAGAGGTATTGGTGAAGGCATGAAACCCTGAACTGGAAAACACAAACCATTTTTCTTGGGTTTTTTGCTAATGTTACTGGTTAAGTAGATGAACTGTGGCTGATATGTCACTGTAGCTGGGGAATTTCAGTTCAAGCAGGGGGAGGTTTGTGAAGCTGGTAGTGCTTGGGAAAAGGCTCTCTATGTAGGCAGAGTCAGTTCTAGCTTTGGCTGGCCTTCGCTCTGCTCTCAGACTTACTTTTGCAATGACATTTTTACTTCCCACGTCATCACCATCTCCAGCTCCATTTACACAGGCTGGGCTTGCCAATGTGGTGCTTTGGCACCTTACCAGGCCTCTCCCTGGATTCTGCACTCCTGCAGGGCTTGCCTGGTACCATCAGGTTTTTGGCAGGGACTGGTCCACCCAGGCAGGCTCTGCCCAGGCCCAAGACCCAGCAGGACAGGCACACGGCAGGATTTGCCTTTGGATGCCATGGGACCCTCCTGCTGAATCCTTGGGTTATGTTTTGCTCAGCAGTCAAATTTGAAGCAGTGGGTCAAAAAGCCCATCCTGGTAAAATCTGTTCAAGTGCAGTGATTGCATGTCTTGCTGATCTCTTCTGCAGCAAGGCACCATCCTTTCATTCTCTGAGCATACAGAGCCTCACGGCTTTCAAATTTACAGCTGTCCAAAACAAATGTGTAAACTCAATGGACTTTGTTTATTTAATTCTGCTTTATAATACACTTAACTTGATACCAAGTAAAAGAAATAATCTGGCAAAGACATCATTAAACAGTTTAATAAGGACTGGATGACTCATTTTGTTTGAACAAATGGATTATTTTGCAATCAGAAGTACAAATGTTAACCAGCTTTATTTTTAGTTGAAAATGTCAAGAGGTCAGAAACAATTAAAGCAATTGTAAGGTGGGAGTACCCAGGGTTTGTGTTCTTTCGGATTTGCACCTTACTAAAATTGCTTTTATTGCAGCTTAGCAACTTAGCAACATTTTTCTGATAAGATAACGGGAATGACTGTGTAGGCACATTTACTGGTAAGAAGAGATTAGAGACAAACAGAAATGGAGCACACTTTTCATTTTAATAGCAAGAGTTGAAAAACTGAGAGGATCTGCTTTTTCCTTCCAAGATTTGAAATTTAGTGATTTTATTTTAAAATAAATGCCTGACCTGCTTAGGACTTTCTCATCAGCACAAAGTTCGATGTTTGGAATATCAGTTACAAGCTATTTTCATGTTCAAAGTTTCATTTTGAAAGTTTATTGTGTTTAGAGAAAAGTTTTAAGTGCGAAGAGAAGCTACCTGAAGTGCAGCCCAGAAACAGGACAGCTTTGAGAACAGACACTGTGGGCATCAGGAGGCACTGTCCCTAGCAAGCCATGTGCTAAGAAGGCTGGAGGCAAATCCAGGGAAAAATGTTCTTTTTACTGCTCCTGCTGTCAGGGGTTGAGATTTACTGGCCCCGTAGAATGACGTAGCATGAACTCACTGTTGCAGCACCTTGCTCAGACTGTCCTTGATGTACCCACTGCAGCCAGGGGCACCTGAGGTGCCACCACCACTCCAGGGGTCACCACAAGGCTTGTGTGATCCCAGGAGGGTGGCAGGGGCCAGTGGCCCAAGGGGAATTGGAGCCTCCAGAGCCCTATGCCAAGGTGCTGGTGGTGACAGGCAGCGCTGTGCGTGCAGTGTGATGCTGTGCCTGGGCTGCTCCAGCACCTTGTGCCCTGGCTGCTGTTGCTGCCTGACGTGCTTCTCCTGCCCCTCTGAATGCCTTGGTAACCGTGTGCTCCTGTGCAGGTGCGCATCGAGGACGACATCGTGGTGACAGCCACCGGAATGGAGCTGCTCACCTGCGTCCCACGGACCGTGGAAGAAATAGAGGCTTTCATGGCAGAAGGCCACAGCAGTGCCAAATCATTTGACTGCTTCTCCAGCCAAAAGCAGTAAACTTCAGGATGATACTTACTGCCTCAACTAATCAGTCATCATTCTGATTTAATGCTGCAGCATATAAAATAAAATGCATCCAATTCTTAATAGCACGAGAGGCAGGCAGGCTATTAGCTGGAAAAATTAATGGATTAAAAATGAAGGTAGAAGGCCCAGGTGACTCAACTGCTGCTTGCAATCAGCAGTTTACGTGACCAAGTGACAGCTAAATAGCCCTGCTGCCTTATCAGTGGAGCTTATACTTCTGTCAGATCTCCGTTCAGATGTATCTTGCAATTAAATCTTAATTTTGATGATTGGGACTCTAAAATACCAAATGGATTGTCTGAAAGCTATGAGCAGTTGTAACACTCTTAAGTCCTTCTTTTAACTTCATCGCAAGTACTGTGAAAAACTGAAATAAATATCAGTTGTTCTCAGTGGACATAACGACATATTTTTCTTATGGATCTGTATCTATGCAGTAAGCAGAATCAAATTTTTATTAAAATTCACCTTGGCATCATTTGTGTTCACAACTTCGTGGTCATTATGCTTTTATGCTCCAGTTCCTGCTTCTTTATCTGACCCTACTACCAATTTGTGCTCTGCAAACTTTGACCCTTTCCCTGGCCAGAGTTTTGTGCTCTGGATAGTGGCTGTACTGATCCTTCACCACAGCCCCATGCTCATTAGATTTGTTCATCTGTTTGTTCCTTAAAAACGTAGGTTTCTATGGTGTTCTTGACCACTAAAAATTGAAAGAAGGGAATATCTTTGCTGCAGGGCCCATGGCCATTCAGCAGCAGATGCTGTGCAGCATGATAGAGTTATTTTTAACTGTTCAGTGTTAGTTCAGAATGTAATTTTATTTGGATACCTTACAAACATATTAATATTGGTTACAAAATTATTTTCCACTCATGCAAGATTTAAATTACCAAGAGAAGCTTTTCTTTACTGTAGGTATTCATCAGCTTGCAGGATAATAAATACATTTCTTGCATCATAAAATAGCACTAGGTGCTGGTAACTACATAAAAATAATCTTTCTCACTGTACAGACACATCAAAACTCCTGTTCAATATTCAGATTCTGTTGCAGTTTGACTGCAAAGCCACTTCAGAACATCCCTCTGCTGTGTCAGGGGGAGCTGAAGCCACAGCAGAGCATCAGGGCCTTTGTGGATCTCAGTGCCTGCCAGGTGAGGATTTCCCCCCTGAAGGGACCAGCTGGGTGGGTGTATCAGCACCGTGGTGTGAGCAGCTCAGTTCTGTAGCTCACAGCAGGCTGCTCACACGCAGGTGGTGGGATGGACTGTGAGCTCCTGCAAGTGCCCTGTCTCACCTGGGGGACACAGCACAACATGGGCTTGGGGGTGTCAGAAACCACTGCTGCTGCCTTGGTGCCCACCCCTCAGCACTGCATTTAGGCATGAAATAATTTCCTTAAAAATCGCCATATACCGTGCTCTAGGAGAGCTCTTTTTGGTAAGAGGGTTGGTCTGTGTGACAATAACCTGCTCTTTGCTCCCAACAGCTTGGTGATCATTGCTATCTAGGAAACTTTATGGGGGAGACCAAAGAAACATTGTGAAACAGTCCAGAGGACTTCATTAAGGTCACTCAATTAATAAATAAGCCTGTTTACATTTTTAGAGGTTTTTTGACATTGGTTTGTAAGAGGCAAGTGCAGGAAGTCTTGACTGTAAAGGGAAACAGCTTTTTCAGGAAGGAAGGTTGTGAGATCAGAATCTTGTATGTGCTGCTGTGGTGACTGGAATCTTCCACCTCTGAAACATAGTACCTGCACAAGGACATCAGGCTTTGCTTTGGTAGCCTTGCAGATAAATATGAGAACACAGAGACTATCCTGGTACTGCTCTGAACTAATCTGCCCCCAAAACTCAGGTTTTTTCCGTGCAAAACAGCGCTCGTGGCCTCAGCCCCATTCCCTCCAGAGCCGAGTGTTTTCCTGTGGCAGGCTCTGAACACACCCAGGGGTGGCTCACTGCTTTGGGCACTCCGAAACCTGCTGTTGCTTGGGTTCAGCAGCAGTTACTATTTTATAGCAACACTTAACAGCTTTTGAAAGAAGGAGAGCTCTGGAACTGCTTCAGCTGAGCCGTCAGGCTGGTGTAGCTGAGAGGCATTCCCGGGTGATGATCCTGGCAGGAGCCGGGCTCTGCAGAACAGGTCGAGCCGCGGCGGGCTCTGCGGGAGGCAGAACCGGTTCTGCTTTGGGCTGTGGCCGCAGCCAGCTCCCTGCTCCGCCTGCCCAGCGTGGGCTGCACTCTGCTCTGGCATGGGGCACCCTCTCCCATCTTCCTTCATCATCAGACCCACGAACTTGGTGAATGTAAATTGCATCCTTCATTCCAGAAGTTTGTTCTGTAATTATGATCATTTTTATCCACTTAAGCAAAAAGTGAATTAGACCTTTTTGCCTAAATTGGGGAGGGGAGGGGGAATAAACCTTTTTAAAAAGGCAAAGTGATATTTAATACTGTAAAAAGCGGTGTTTAATAATTAAAAGTGTATTAATGGGGTGAAAGTACAGGTTATGAAAAATTTTCTTTTTGACATCAAGATATTTTATACTCTGTCATGTTTTCCCCAAATGCCTCTTCCCCTTGGCACAAATAGACTTGAATAGAGTTGGCACCGAAGTAACAAAATGCGTCCTATGCTGAGCAAATTTGTATGTTTAGAAACGCCTGAGCACTTCTGAAATGATACATGTAAATTGCTGCAGCAAATTGCTTCAGCTCCCTGGGGTTGGGTGCACTCTGAATTTACCTGCCCATTACCCTGCTCAGCTACAGGAGCAGTTAAAGGAGTGCAGCCGCCCAGTGCTCGTGGGGCTGGAGCAGACCCCTTCCCTTAGGGGTGCAGTGAGAAAATGGTAATCAGCTTTCCTGCTGGAATGTGTGGTGCTGTAACTCCTTGTGTACTGACAGGCACTGCATTCTGTCTCACACTGGAGTTAAGAATAATGTGTCAAAAGGAAAATCTTAACTTTCATAGGTCTACACTGAAATGTTCTGTGCCTTGCAGGAGAGGGGTGAGATAGAGGTACCTTGCTGCCGTACAGCCTGGGCTGCTTCACCCTGGGGGAAACTGCTTGGAGCTCCTTTGGCAGGTGGGGGCTTAGGACAGGCCTGAGCCCTTCCTGCAGCCAGCCCCTCCCTGGGGACGCTTAGGACAGGCCTGAGCCCTTCCTGCAGCCAGCCCCTCCCTGGGGACGCTTAGGACAGAGCTTTGTTCAGTCATGGCAGCGAGTGCTGCACAGAGCCACTGCTCCTCCCGGGCCTCGGCCTGCTGCCAGCCAAGGACAGGGATCATTGTCCTGCTGCCAGCCAAGGCCAGGGATCCTTGTTCCAGTGTCACCAAGGCCAGGGATCATTGTCCCGGTGTCACCAAGGCCAGGGATCGCTGTCCCAGTGTCAGCCAAGGCCAGGGATCATTGTCCTGGTGTCATCAAGGTCAGGGATCCTTGTTCCAGTGTCAGCCAAGGCCAGGGATCATTGTCCTGGTGTCATCAAGGTCAGGGATCCTTGTTCCAGTGTCAGCCAAGGCCAGGGATCATTGTCCTGGTGTCATCAAGGTCAGGGATCCTTGTTCCAGTGTCAGCCAAGGCCAGGGATCATTGTCCTGGTGTCATCAAGGTCAGGGATCCTTGTTCCAGTGTCAGCCAAGGCCAGGGATCATTGTCCTGGTGTCATCAAGGTCAGGGATCCTTGTTCCAGTGTCAGCCAAGGCCAGGGATCATTGTCCTGGTGTCATCAAGGTCAGGGATCCTTGTTCCAGTGTCAGCCAAGGCCAGGGATCATTGTCCTGGTGTCATCAAGGTCAGGGATCCTTGTTCCAGTGTCAGCCAAGGCCAGGGATCATTGTCCTGGTGTCATCAAGGTCAGGGATCCTTGTTCCAGTGTCAGCCAAGGCCAGGGATCATTGTCCTGGTGTCATCAAGGTCAGGGATCCTTGTTCCAGTGTCAGCCAAGGCCAGGGATCATTGTCCTGGTGTCATCAAGGTCAGGGATCCTTGTTCCAGTGTCAGCCAAGGCCAGGGATCATTGTCCTGGTGTCATCAAGGTCAGGGATCCTTGTTCCAGTGTCAGCCAAGGCCAGGGATCATTGTCCTGGTGTCACCAAGGCCAGGGATCATTGTCCCGGTGTCACCAAGGCCAGGGATCGCTGTCCCAGTGTCAGCCAAGGCCAGGGATCATTGTCCTGGTGTCACCAAGGCCAGGGATCACTGTCCCAGTGTCAGCCAAGGCCAGGGATCATTGTCCTGGTGTCACCAAGGCCAGGGATCACTGTCCCAGTGTCAGCCAAGGCCAGGGATCATTGTCCTGGTGTCACCAAGGCCAGGGATCACTGTCCCAGTGTCAGCCAAGGCCAGGGATCATTGTCCTGGTGTCACCAAGGCCAGGGATCACTGTCCCAGTGTCAGCCAAGGCCAGGGATCATTGTCCTGGTGTCACCAAGGCCAGGGATCACTGTCCCAGTGTCAGCCAAGGCCAGGGATCATTGTCCTGGTGTCACCAAGGCCAGGGATCACTGTCCCAGTGTCAGCCAAGGCCAGGGATCATTGTCCTGGTGTCACCAAGGCCAGGGATCACTGTCCCAGTGTCAGCCAAGGCCAGGGATCATTGTCCTGGTGTCACCAAGGCCAGGGATCACTGTCCCAGTGTCAGCCAAGGCCAGGGATCATTGTCCTGGTGTCACCAAGGCCAGGGATCACTGTCCCAGTGTCAGCCAAGGCCAGGGATCATTGTCCTGGTGTCACCAAGGCCAGGGATCACTGTCCCAGTGTCAGCCAAGGCCAGGGATCATTGTCCTGGTGTCACCAAGGCCAGGGATCACTGTCCCAGTGTCAGCCAAGGCCAGGGATCATTGTCCTGGTGTCACCAAGGCCAGGGATCACTGTCCCAGTGTCAGCCAAGGCCAGGGATCATTGTCCTGGTGTCACCAAGGCCAGGGATCACTGTCCCAGTGTCAGCCAAGGCCAGGGATCATTGTCCTGGTGTCACCAAGGCCAGGGATCACTGTCCCAGTGTCAGCCAAGGCCAGGGATCATTGTCCTGGTGTCACCAAGGCCAGGGATCACTGTCCCAGTGTCAGCCAAGGCCAGGGATCATTGTCCTGGTGTCACCAAGGCCAGGGATCACTGTCCCAGTGTCAGCCAAGGCCAGGGATCATTGTCCTGGTGTCACCAAGGCCAGGGATCACTGTCCCAGTGTCAGCCAAGGCCAGGGATCATTGTCCTGGTGTCACCAAGGCCAGGGATCACTGTCCCAGTGTCAGCCAAGGCCAGGGATCATTGTCCTGGTGTCACCAAGGCCAGGGATCACTGTCCCAGTGTCAGCCAAGGCCAGGGATCATTGTCCTGGTGTCACCAAGGCCAGGGATCACTGTCCCAGTGTCAGCCAAGGCCAGGGATCATTGTCCTGGTGTCACCAAGGCCAGGGATCACTGTCCCAGTGTCAGCCAAGGCCAGGGATCATTGTCCTGGTGTCACCAAGGCCAGGGATCACTGTCCCAGTGTCAGCCAAGGCCAGGGATCATTGTCCTGGTGTCACCAAGGCCAGGGATCACTGTCCCAGTGTCAGCCAAGGCCAGGGATCATTGTCCTGGTGTCACCAAGGCCAGGGATCACTGTCCCAGTGTCAGCCAAGGCCAGGGATCATTGTCCTGGTGTCATCAAGGTCAGGGATCCTTGTTCCAGTGTCAGCCAAGGCCAGGAATCATTGTCCTGGTGTCACCAAGGCCAGGGATCATTGTCCCGGTGTCACCAAGGCCAGGGATCGCTGTCCCAGTGTCAGCCAAGGCCAGGGATCATTGTCCCAGTGTCACCAAGGCCAGGGATCACAGTCCCAGTGTCAGCCAAGGCCAGGGATCATTGTCC
>VXAX01001775.1:814825-832394 GCA_013399835.1 Leptocoma aspasia
ACGGTCTGAGCGAGCCCGGGCACGGCCTGAGCCCAGCGCCAGGCACGGTCTGAGCCCGTCCGGCCCCGAGCCCGGGCACGGCCTGAGTCCATCCGAGCCCGGCCCCGGCGTGAGCCTGTCCGGCTCCGGCCTTGAGCGAACCCGGGCATGGCCTGAGCCTGTCTGGCCCCGGCCTGAGCGAGGCTGGCCACAGCCGGCCCGTCATCACCACAGCCCCGTCACTGCCGCTCGCAGGGTTTGTGTCCCTGCGCTGCTACAGCGGCGCTGAAGGAAAACGCGCTGGCGGCCACGCGTGTCGCTGTGCCGGCTCCGCCCGGGCCCCGGGAGCCATCTTCCCCTCTCCCACGGGGGACCGGGTCGAGAGCCCGCCCCGCCCGGCCCGGGGGCTGGCGGGGAGCGAGGCGGCCGCGTCCCCGCGCCGGTGGGAAGCGGGGTCCGCCCGTACTTCCAGGAGGGTCCGGCACCTCCCACGGCCTCAGGGGGAGAAGCCGAAACCGCGTTTCCCGGCTGAGTCCCTGCGCGGGCAGAGCGGGGAGCTCGTCCCGGGCCCGGCGGGAGGGACAGCGCGGCTTCGGTGTGGCCGGGCCGGGCGGTTCCCTGGGCGTGCCTGGCACAGGTCCTGGGTTCGATCCTCGTATGGGCCGCTCGTATAAGGGCTGGACACCGTGAGCCCTGTGGGTCTCTTCCAACTCGGAATGTTCTGTGATTCTAGTGGAGTTGGTCAGTGCCCCACGGGCATCGAAGTTGATGATGGTGTGTTTCTGTACAGATTGGTATCTTCTAATCGTTCCCAGGCTGTTAATTAACACCTGGCAGTGTATTCCCATCTCGATCCTAGCTGCCGTGTGGTTTGCCTCCGTAGAATGTTGTGAGATCAAGGGGAAGGAATGCCAAAAAAATCCCCCAAAAGTATCAACAGTTCTCTTGGCAACAGAAATTATCTTGGCAAAATGCTAAAGTTCACAGATTCCAGGTTAATTTTTGTTTTCTAACTTACTATTAGAAAAGAAATCCTAAATGCTGGCAGGCTAGGAAACATCTGGATCATAGAGTTAAACGTCAAAGGAAGATTATGCACCATTTCACTGGTGTGTTTGTTGTTATAAAATACATCACTTTTTGTGGAGAAAAGTTCTTTTTGCCCTTAATATTTTCCAGACACTTTGGTTTATATTACTTTAGTTCTGCCCAAACAAGCATATGCTTACTATAGATACGCACACATATGCTCACATCTCAAGCTGTGTGTGAGCAAGGTGTGTTTGCAGCTCCCTGTGTGGGAAATGTACGTGTCAATGCACAGGTGTGTGTGCTTGCAGTGGGCAGGTCTGAAAATCATCTCTTTATAAGGTAGGCAAGTTTGGAACAAGTTCAAGTGTGCAGGCAGTGAAAACAATACTGTTGGAAAAGTGGGATTTTTTTTTTTTTTAATGCAGAGGAAAAAAAAGGATCTATGCTACTCTGGTTTAGCACATAAGACCTGCTTGAAAATGTTTTATGTTTGCAAAAGACCTGAGAAGAATTAGATTTGTAAATACAGTTGCACAGCTCAGTAATGTAGATACAAGTATTTATATTTACCATTTTTATGGCTGTTTGATGTTCTGGAAGGGTTTTGTTTTTCTAAAGCCCCGTGGAAAATAAACCATATTTGCAGAAAAAATCTGAGGGTTAGTCTGGGCAAACAGTTTTACTCAGCTCATTTACCACAAAGATACTTTTCCTTGTCAGTCATCAAGTATTTGCTTTAACTTCTCTAATGTTTTTCTGTTTCTTAATTGAAACTGTTACATTTTCTGTGACAATGACTCATCCATCTATAGCTAGAGCGAAATTCCAGGTAAGCTTTAAACATTATCCTTTGCTCACAATAGTTAAGTAAATGTGTGCTCTTAGTATGCTTTCGTAGGATTTTAGAGCACTTTATGACCATTTATTCATTAATCCTCATCAAAGATAGCTGAAGAAAATAAAATGTAGACAAACTTACTCTCACAGAGTCTTTTTTAAGCATTAAAGCTCACACATAATTCCCTGCAGGTAAGACACTCCAGTGCTTGGTTGGCATTATATCCTGTTAAAGGAAACCAGCACACAGCAGACTTCAGTTTTTGCAGGGTTTTTCTCCCATGCAATGTTACAGTAAAAATGGGAAGCAATCTAAAAAGTAAGCTTGGAAATACATGGACAACTGGGATGTGGCATTGAGTTGTTTTGCCTGCTTATGTACAAGTTGTGCCAGGTGAGCAGTGGCTCTGAGCTGGGTGTCACAGGCAGCCTGATCCCTGCTGGGACAGAGCCCTTGTCACTCTGATGCTGGGTGTGTTTCTGTAGCAGCCAGTTCCCCATACAGCTAGAGATAATGCTGCAATAGTATCTTATTTTCACGTGCATTATCCAGCCTCACAATTGTTTAAAGACTTGAGTCCTGGAAAAAATTTACACGGATACTCAGTGTCTTCAAGTAATCTACATTCAAGTAATTCACATTTAGAGGCAGAAAGGCCATTGTGGGAATAGAAGCTGTGGGAACTGGAGTCAGAAGGTATAAAAGGGAAAGGAGCCTCTTGGGAAAAATGTCCCTGTTTACTGCCCAGGCAGTGTGTTCCCTGGGCAGGGAACACAAAAACATCAAGAAATTCCCTGGTGCCTTTCCCTTAGAGAAAAAACTGCTTTGTTGCCCTTGGAATAGTTTCTGTTGTGTCTGATTCCATTGTTCACGTGTGTTTCCTCTGTCTTCATGGGCAATTATTTCTTTGTCTTAAAATAAAATCCCTACAAACTCCTGGATTACAACTTACACATTAAAAAATGCTTCTTTCTGTAAGCATTTTCCTCTGTTTCCCTCATGGATAAGCCTTCACTGGATTTTTTTTTTTTTACTTCAGACTTGCACATTTCAGTTAAAAGTTTATTTTTCACTTACGACGCTGCTGTGTACTTTTTCACTCTGGTCTAACAGCCATGCTTTTGAATTCTAGAGAAGAAATCACTAATTTCTCTCCAGTGATTTAGAAGAGAGAAGAATAAATATATTTGTATATGTACTTTACAACTTCAAATAAATAGGCCCCTTAGGTAAAAACACATAATTCCAGTCTGTGAGGGCCACACAGATGTATTTAAGGGCAATACACTGAATTATACCAAAATATAACCTTTTCTTGGTAACTGCTACCCCTTTTCTTCATAATCTCAACCTAGCTTTCCTCAAAACTGGAAGGATTCAATATGATTACATTCCTTATGATCACCAAGCAGATGGCATTAATTCAGGAATATCCCAGAAATACAAAGTCTGTAATAGAGGTTTTCTGTAATCTTATTATTGCAAATCTCCCTTCTCTTAACAGTCCTGCATTTTGGTATTACAATAATTACTTTTTGTGTTCAGGACTGACCTGCACCAAGACCAAAATCCCACTCTTAGAAATCTGAATTTTGCAGACCTGAGGCTATTAAAGCTTCAGAAAGCAGTAAGATCACTGAGTTTCTTTTTTGGGACTCTGGCTATATTAAAAAAAATAAGCACAAAGAGAAAAAGCAATATGAATAGCTCTGCCTATTTGTTTGAAAAAGGTTATACTTCCTAAGCACTGAGTTTTTCAATATGATTTAATAATTTAAATGACAGAAACTTGTGTGTTAATAGCTGATTTGTCAGAGGCAGCCTTTTTGACTAGGTGAGGAGAAAGGAGAGGAAAGATTGTGTAGTGGTGATCACTATTTCAGTATCATACTGCTAATTCTAGCACTGCCTCACTACAGCCTTGGAAAGTTACAGCGCTTTTGTTCTAGCAAATACTTAGTAAAGAAAGGAACCAATCTGTTCTAATAGCAAACATTCATTTTATTGTCACATTGCCTGGAGTTCATTTGCAGGAAAAACCGAGTGCCTTTGTTCTTTCTCTCTATGCAGCTAATAAGTCTTGTAACTAAGTATTTCCAGTTGCTAGTTCTGCATCTTCCAGAACTACTCCCCTTTATTTGCAGTTATCAAAATATCCAGGTTATCTAGCTATCTAGGGTTACTTACACTGGTTTCTGAAAATCAATTCACTCAATTACATGTGCAAGCTAAATGCAATGGTTCTCACATGGAGGACAAAAACCCCATAACAGACAGCTGTTCCCCACAGCTTCAGCAGGCTATTGGGTGACAGCAAAAGGAATCAGGCTAGCACAGAAATCTTACAGCATCTGAAGAAAACGAATGCATTGATGGTTTGTATGCTTTTACAACAAACCCAGGCTGTCACTTCTCTAGGTGTTACATGCCGTGCTTCCCCAGCTACCACTGTTCACGTTTCCCTCTACAGCTTTGAGGGCAATGAGAGGTTTGGTGCTTCAAGCTTGATGAACTGGTTTCATCTAGGTAGAGTCTGCAATAGTGGTGCCCTGAGATTTGATTTCCTAATTCCCATATTTTTGTTTCATGCTCTTATCAGGAAGGTAATTTTTTAAATCAGAAACTGTTAGCAAGCACCTTCAGAATCAGCCAGCTGCACAGATAAAGGTGTGCCCACTTTTGCAAGTTTCACTTTTTTGTGTGGTATTCTGGTTAGCAGGTTGGGTTCTTCAGCAGTCACATATCAGAGTCTTCTCTTTCATAGCTACTAAATACTGTTAATTGTAAATTTATATTTTAATGTAACCCTTACTCAGTCTGTGCTGTCATGCTGTCAGGAATTTGTTCTTCAATCCAAGCCAGCTCAGGTTCTCCAATACCAATATTCCATTTCACCAGATGGTACTTTGACCTGAGAAGTGTGCCATTATAGCCATGGCTTCTTGAGGGATTTGAAGGTAGAGAGATGTCTCGTTACCTTTATGACAATTCTTTGCACGTAAAAATACTGTCACAAAAATGTGTGCTATTTCAAAATTTAGCATATATCATCCCATCTCTTCACTGTATTCCAGAGGAGATGACCAGTGCATTTTAGTTATATAAAGATGACCAGATATAAATTAGTGTTCAGTAGCCACAAGTCCCTTTGAAGTGAATTAAGCAGCTGAGATTACTATCTGTGATTACTACCTTCTGTGGAAATATCAGAATATGGAATTAGAAGCTTTCTTGTAGGTATTTGAGTTTAAAAATATCAAATATGTCCCTGAAGAATGCCTGGTCTGTGAGGAGGCTTCTAGGTGTGTCAACCCCAAGTGTTCAGATTCTGGAAAATCATCTAACAAAAAGAATGAACACTATACTCCTTTACAGTTTTTTAAAAGGATTTTACAAACGTGTGTTTGTGTTTGAGTGTTGTCTGGCTTTGCTCTGATGTCTAGTGATCCAATAAAAATTAGTATAGCCTTTGTTGTGAATTTCACTGGGGCTTGGCTTGAGTTTTACCTGAGCTTTTTTAGTAATTGTACTAAACAAAGCAAACTGCAAGTCTTCTGGTATCTACAGAACAAGACAGGGGTCTGTAGACTGCCACTGATCATTTTGGGGTTTGCTGCCATGTGTACGTAAAATGTTAGGTAAGATGAGGGCTACATAGCTAAAGGTGAGTAAAAACAAAATAGATAAATTGATTGAAAGGAAAATACTATTTATTGTGTGAGTATATGTGCATATATAAAATCTGGTTCAAAAGAGACTTGTTAGAACTGAACAAGTCTGAGCGAGAATTAATGGCCCACACCTGGGAATAAGAGGTGAATTCTCAAGTATCCAGGTTTAGTAATTGCCACACCTGTCCTATATTCCCAAAAGCATAAATGAGGCCTGCAAGGATTTAGATAGCTTAGCTTCTGAATGCACAGTGCCATGGCTCTTTTCCAAGGCATCATCAGTCACCGCGTGAAAATCCCCACCCATAATTACTAGGTCATTATTTATCACAGGGTATACTCCAGTGAAGAACTTTACCTTATTCCTATGATACCAACAGGAGTGAATAGTTTTAGTCATTAATTTTATCCAGACTTCAAAATGGTTGAGAAGAGAAGCCTAAAATAAATACCCTTCCAGAAAAAGAATGAAATTGGAGAGGCATAGCTTTGTTTATGGCCTCATGCTTTTGGAAAGATGAGGACACAAACTGCATTCTTATTATAAATGGCTTTATTATTCCCCACTACCAATATGACCTCTGAAATACCATGAAAAGCTTAAGGAATGGCCATTTGAAACACAAAACTGAGAATCTGGCACCTGGCAGAGGACAGTCCACCTGATTGTTTATTCCACCTCAATTCTGTTCATGAACATGAATAGAAAATGAATTATTTATCATTGTACAAAATATGTGGGAGGACAGTTTGAGAAAATGTATTGGCAATTGCAACATGTCTGTCATTGACCTCCTGCTGCTAACACTGAGGAGAATTTTGGATGAGATAATCAGTGACTGATACTTTGGTCAGGCAAGCAGACTCTATCTTTTGTCCCCAACAGAAAAGAAAGTAAGTACTTACCTCAGCAGGGTCATCTTCCTTCCAGAACGTCAGTTCTTTGCATTTGATGAGTTACGTAGTTCTAGTTCTGATGCCTTAGCATTTAGCTTTTATATTTTTCAGATCCTGTACTGCTTTAGTGTATAACTCTAAAACTCCATAGCCTATCAGCTACTGTTCTCCCATTTTATTCAGACAAAACAATTCCTCTGTAGGCCTCAAACTCAAGGACACCTTATTGTCTCAGGCCCCAAGAGATGTAAACAACAGTGAATTGGAGGGGACAAACTTGGAGTAAATTACTTCATTACCTGAAACTGTAATTAGAGGATTAACCCCTGATATGTAAATGGACCAAACTTATAACCGTATAAAAAACCTGTGACCGTTGTCCATCTTGGGTGTAGCTCCTCGGAGGCTTTTGGCTGCCCAAGGTGTAGCTATTGAAGGCCTTCAATAAATACCCACTTTTATTCTCTGAATTTTGTCTAGCCTCTGTTTTAGGTAGCTACTCCAAGGCGTCAGTCCTCTTGCCTCCTGAAACAGAAGTAATTTCCAAAGAAACAGTGGGGCACAGCTTTCTGCTTTGGCTCTGCCAACCTTCAAACTTAATGCAGGCTCCCAGAAGAACTAAGCAACTGCACTTACTGAATTGCAGAATATTCAGATTGCAGGCATCTGAATATCCCTGTAATTGTAAACTTACAAGACACAATCTGGGTTTGTATCGAATATAAGCATTGCAGACAAATTTGTAGCATGTTCCAGGAACAACAATGTCTGGTTTTCTCTCTTCTCAGCAGTAACTAGATCAGACTTCCTTCTGATCGGAGAACCTTTGTGCTCCCTCCATCACTACATGTCCTTTGCATTCATGTTTGTGCACTTCAATGGCTGTAAAATTCAACTTGGTAAATCTCTGTACAGAGGAGTTTCCTCATTCTGAGTTGTTTAGCCATCTTGTGGGGGTTTCATGCATCAGACATTATTTATTTGATCAGAAGTTCTCCCACAATTAAGACACCAATTGAAGTTATCAGGAATGAATGGTTCCCAAGAAGAGAATTCAGGCTCAGCAATATAACAACAACGTTGATGTCAGTGACTTACAGTGGAACAACCTGTTTGCAAAAATATGGGGCAAAAGAGAGTACATGCAAAGGAAAAGTTGATGACAGCACAGAACACTTCAAAACACTGAACGTGCTCTCACAGACTCCCAGTGCTGCATGTGCACTGGCAACCCACCACCTGCAGCCAGTTGGCAGAGATTGAGACCTACTCTACAAAAGCACTACTGTCCCTGAAGTCTTTTGCTGCAGACACAATATTTGCTGAGCATACACATTCTAAAGAGGACTTCACCAAGGTCCACAGAATTGTAGAATAACAATTGTGCATAATGAATATGGTAAAAGTCACAATGATTTGTGCAGGTTTTTGAGACTCTCCTCCAAGGAGTACAGGCTTTACTTTCAAGTCACCTGCAGTCCTATTGTAAATGTGGTTTGGCAGTCAGAGAAAAGGACTTTGCTTACCAGGAAAAGAGATTCTTCAAGGTATCCAAAGGCTTTTGTGTACTTTCATATCATGTCCTCTTTTTCTTCTTGTGTAAAGCCCTTTGACAGTAGGGGACTCAGCAAGTGGGACAAAGGGTCTAACACACATGGTGGTCTTTTTCCTTCCTGTGAACAAAATGAAGACAGGATGAGTGCACGCAGGTGTGTGTGTTCTCCTAGCAGGAATGCACATAGGCAGCCACTTTGGGAGAACTCCAGCTTTGAGAAACTTCTGCACTGCTAGCAAGATAATGGGGGATGTTGGGCTTTAGTGGTGCCATAGATAACTGTAAAAACTCAGCTTTTCAAAACAAATGCCAACGCCTTAAACACAAAAAGTTTATAACAAAATATTTGTGTGAACACTGATTTAACGTAGGGGCATTTATTCAACATCAGTGTATGGCATCAGTAGAGAGCACTGCAGCAGTCTGAAACAGCCCATGTATGTTTGGCTTCCCTCATGTGAAGGCTGTAGCTCTTGTTCCACTTCACAGTCAGCTCTCAGACACCTCATGCTATAGCAGCACTGGTAGCTGAGCAATGGAAACTGAAGAGCTGCAGGCTTTTACTTTCTTTCTGAGTGTTTTTGAATAGATTTCTGGAAAGGTTTTTCAGTCCAGTTAAAATTTGATAAAGTCACACATTTGGATACTGCCCCACCAGATGGATGTGATCAAAATATGTAGGTCCAAAGACTTAGAGGTATTTCAGTGCGGCAAGGGAGACTTGACTGTGTAGCTCTGAGCCCACTGAAACAAATAGGCAAGGGGCAGTGTGGCAAAGCGCCTTCCTGAAGAATGAGTTTGCAGTTGATATGTCACAAGATCTGAGTTATTCCTGCATCATTTTCCACTGTTTGAACATATAGCATTTCCTCTTAATAGGGACACATACATTTATATGGATTGTCTTCCATTAAACACTGGCACCACTTTTTGCATATCCAGTGGAAACAGCGGCTGAACTTCCACGGATATGTACAAGGGACAACTGTAGTCAGGAGTCCCACTGTGTCTTCAACCTGCATAAAAGAGAAGGAAATGGGAGCCTGAGACTTTATCAGTAACATCCTGAACTGGGTAAGTGGTGTTTATTTCAGTTTATTAATAAAGGAGAAAATTAATTCCCATGTGGTCTAGACCCTACCATAGATGCAAATGATCTCTTGATGACTTAAATTAAATGTATATGGTCCGTAAGCCCTGCACTTAGTTACATAAATACTTCCATCTAATAAGTCTTTCTAAAGCATCCCAGAACATTCATGCTGGTGGGGAATAGCCCCTTTCTAAATGGAAAATACTGACCCACTATCAGCTGTACTGTCTTACCCAACAAAAATGCCATCTGTATTGGCTGTGGTAACTGTCAGCAGTTGTTTCTCTGACAGGTAGCAACAGGTTTCTGTGCCAAGTTACACTTTCCTGTCCTTGTCTTTTGCAGCTGAGTGTCAGATTGCAGACAACCAGCGTGGATTCAGCCTTTCCATGCTATGGGTTCTGTGCCACACAGGTTTTAAATCATCCTTTTCCTTTTAAAGTCATATATTTTAGTAAAACAAAAGCAAGAACTGTAGCACCCAACACTAAAACACGTTGCATGAATTCTTTTTAGAATCATGCAACTCATGTAATTTAAAAACTGGAATTTTTGCCTGCTTTAAAGAAGACAGGAGTTATTTTTTCTGAAATTAAATTTTAGTTTGCCAAGTTGAATTTCACTTTATATTTACCACATTTGTGTCATAAATGTGAGCAGCTTGTACAGCTCATATTCCCCATTAATATAATTATGTAACATGAATATAATCTTGGTGTTTGTTAAGGAATGTAGGATTTATGCTCATATTAACATATTACATGTAATTTGATTAAAATTAGCATCTACCATAATTGTTTAGGCTTGAAATAATTATTCAAAGTGAATAATTTAGAGTTCGAAACCTTATTCCCATTTCCTATCTTTAATTACAACAGAAGAAAAAAAAATAGACTTTTTTTTGCTGTATGGAAGCCCATTTCATAGTTTGTTCATTTTTTACTTGAAAACACATTCTGCAAGGACTTTTTCTTCAGAATTAGCAACCTCTCAGCCTTGGGCCCTTGCTGAATGATTAGCCTTGATTATACTTAGCTCTATGATTAACTATGGCCAGGTAAGTCACATGGCATTGTTGCTCCCTCCTATCTGAAGGGCAGTGTCTTTTCAGCACTGTTTATGAGCATTTAGATATCAAAACCTTGCAAAAAACCTTGCACTGTCACTGGCTTTTTTACTTTCTGAAATATTACTGCAAACAAAATACTTTTATGATTCCATAAAATGAGTAAAATATAATGGTTTCCATCAAAAGAAATCTTCTGACTGTATTTGTATGAATTCTGATAATATTTCAAATATTCTGTAGCTTAGATGTCAGCTGCCTTTAAACACTAAGCAGAAGGAATGATTTATTCCAGGCTTCATCATTTAAAGTAGCCAGCTCTGTTTTCCTCCAAAATTTTGAAACTTTGGATTCTAGATTTTTATCTGTCTGTGATCCTTTCAGGAAAACTCTACTGATCATTAGACTTGCTTGCTTTGTGATTAACTCTTATTTCACTTAAGTGTAAGACTTATTTTACCTAAAGCATAAGATTACAGTTTGAACAAAAAAATGTAAATACGAAGGTCTTGAGGAACTCGTGCGGTGGTGAGCAAAGACTCCTTATTTCAGTTAACAGGACTGGCACACTGAATGTTACTGTGGGTAACATCTCTTCCTGTGCAGGCTGAGAAGTCAGAATAGGTGTTATCCCAGCAGTGCCAGGTTCCTTCTCTGCACGTTTTCAAGTGACCTTGGAAATCCCTGGAGGAAGGGAAGGGCTGCATCTCATGTCACCTGCCAGTGGCTACAGGAGAGCTGGTGCTGCCCTGAGCCTGCTGCGGGGTCCGTGTGCCACAGGGGGAAGTGAGCACTGCATGCCACTCCAAAGGAGCAGCTGCCTCCTGGGCTCATCTCTGTGCACTGGTTACTCCTAGGAGAGTCAAGGAAATTCTGATGCCAGAAGTGCCACTATGATTAGCTTGAAACTGATAACAAAACTGATCCTCTTCAAGCTAAGATTGCCTCTGACGTGGTTCCTGCCTCTGTGCACCTGTTGCTTCCCCGTGCTGGTCGCTGGTTTGATCACGGCTTGGATTCATTGGTGATGTCACCAAGTGACTCTAAGAACTTTGCTCAGCTTCCTCCCTTCCTGAGCTCCCTTTCTTCTTGCTGCCATTGACATTTTTTATTTAGTAGGCCAGCTCTTGCTTGGATTACTCATGCCAGTAATTCCTGGGCTAATAGTGGGATAATTAAGAAAACTGAATTTATCTCAACAGGGGGGTCAGATTTAAGATCCAAGATGGCATCTGCTCTCAGCAGTAAAATTGCTTCCTCTTAGTTTAGAGTCAATACTTACAGAGCCTCACATTTTAAAATATGTGTCAAGTGTGTTCGCAAAACTTTCTGCCACTGAAGTTGAATGCTTTATGATAATGACAAAAAAAGGTTTGCACCAAAAGTATTTTAAAATCTTAGTCCTTAATTCCATTAGTACTTTGAGCATCAAATATTTGCAGGCTGGCAATCAAAAGCTCTGAACTCATGGGTTATCCCAGTAACTGACCAGTGAATCACACAATAGCTTCACTGTAAGAATAGTTGAAAAAGCCCACCAGATCCTTGAGTTCTCTGAGGGCTCTCATGCTGAAGTTTGACGTGGATTTAGCAATGTCTTCATCTGTGAAACAACAGCATGAGGCTTCCAGGTCCATTTTGTACTACAGAATGTAAACTTTTACCACATTTTTACTCCTTAGCCTAATGTTGATCCTTGTAACAATCTCTCCTAAAGGGGAGTAAGTTGGATGAGGACATAGAATTTAGTCCATGTCAAGGACTAAGTTTTATGACAGGATGTGTCATGTACTAAAATACATAATTAAGAAATGCCATGGCTATTTTTATAAGCTGATCTTTCTCTTCATTTCCAGTCCCACTGCTCTCACTTTTCGTATCTTCTTCTGACTGTACATTCTTTGTGTAGCAAAGCATCTCTTTCTATACTTCTGGAAAATGCTTAACATTTTTTGGTATTTTTGTCTTTTTTTTTTTCAGAAACTCAAAAAATAATGTCTACAGTGCAAACTACCTATAAAGAGTGATGAAGCCTGAGACATGCTGTTTCATCTTCTTTTTGAAAGTCTTTTGAGACTAGCAAAATGTAACATCTAAGTCAGTGGCAAGATTCCTCATTACTTAAGCAGTCTTCTCAAGCACTAGCTCAGCATTGTAGATGTACCTTCTCGAAACCAGATGATTTTGGATTGACTGTGGACTGCCAAAGTTATGCTTAAAAACGACCTTTTACATTAAAAGGACAGATATGAATAATGTTGCCGGATGACTACATGAATATTTTCAGAGGATTAATGCACAGTACTATATAAGACACACATGATAAACAAGGGTATTTTCTTCTTTGTAATTCAGTGTCACCTCCCAGTGTTCACACAGGTGTGCTTTGAAACCAGTGTAGTTGTTCGGCCTTAGATGCCACTTTAGGTAGTATTGCAAATTGCTGTTTTATGGAGAAGCTCATAATCATAATGTACTTTGGGTATCAGAGTGAATTACTCATACCAGTGAGGAGATGCTACTGCTCTAACTAGCAGGATTTTAGTAAATACTGATGCTAACCCAGGTGTGCAGTCCTGCTGACAAGACTATTAAGTCGCTGTTATTTCAGCATCTAGTTTTAGGTGCAGTTCAGGACATTGAGATTCGTAAATCTAAGTTCCCTGCAGAGCTCATGTAGGCACTTTGAGAGCATCTTAATTAAATGCTGGAAGTTGGTGTAACCTGAGTGGGAAAAAAAAAAGTATATTTTTTCTGGATTTACAAGGATTTTAAATCTTTGGGTTTGGATTACTTCTTGTATAATGCCATGAAAAGTGGCAGAGACTTAGACTCTAGCCAAAGTCTAAGAGCCGTAATGTTCAGAGAATATTTTGAGATCACCTCCCTAAAAGCACAGTTGGGAATTGAGTTTGGGGTAAGATACCCTTTTATTGTTCTGCTGCATAATTTGTATGCCAGATAAGGCTCTGCACAGGTTCCTACTGAGATCAATGACAGTCTTCAGTACAGTGGACTAGGGCTAGGGTCTAGAAGAAAATAAGCTGTATTTTCTATATTTCTTGGCAGTTCACCTCAGAGATAAATTTATTTCAGATAAAAAAATTGATCTATTTTCATTTAAAAAACCAACAAACAAGAAGGCACTCTATGAAAGGATTTCCTTTGTAGGAATGCAGTAGTTGAACTTTTGCATGCTCATTGATGATCATATTAGGAGGCTGATATTAGGGCATAGGAGAGATTAAATGCTCAGCTTTGTTATGTATTTCTTGTATGGTCTTGGCAAGTCATTCATCTCACAGCTCTCTAGCTATGAAATAGAGAGTAATAAACTGCTCCATCATCCAGGGAGATGCAGCATGAACAAATTAAAGATGATAAGCCATTCATGGTGAGAAACCACTGAAGTCTGTAAGGTAAAGACAAAAGATTGGAAATTCAGGTGTGAAAGAAAGGAGGTTATCATTTAATCAGAGGTAAAATACTAAAGAGAGAGAGAGAATGGCTGATTTTGGATATGCCAAATACTGAACAAAGGGATAACTCCATTAGGAGAACATCATATCATTTGTGGAAGTCTTAAGGCAAAGGTGATGGCCTAGTACTGCAGAAGAAAGTACACTGAGAGGTGAGGAGCAATAATGTCACTTGTTTGCTTGGTTTTTTGGTGGTATTTCAACTGTATGTTCTTTGGAACAGGACTTAATCCTGTATCTGAAAAACATCTGCAGTGTTTTGGGCACCATGGATGTGGTCAGTGAAATATGGTCCTAATTATAAGAGAGGAACTGTGTATGCAATGGCCCATTAACCACACAAAGACTGTGAATGGATAAAAAAACAACTTCACAGATTGATTGGTGCAAGATTACAGGTGACAAGCTGGAAACAGTTTGGGTTGTGAGGGTCATTTGAATGGAAGTGAGCAGTTATCAGGTAAATGGAAGGGGAAAATGCCCTCGATTGCCTAGCTTGGAAATGGCAAAGGACTGAGCTCTCAGTAGAAGAGCCAGAAGTCAGTAGAGCAGAAAGATAGCAAGAATTGAGGACAAGGTCATAGACACTCTGAAAACAAGGGGAATGGTACAAAAAAGGAAGAGGAAGATAGCATGGATTTGAGTTGGTTCACCTTGGAGTTGTGTTTCTCCAAAGGAGAAAGGCTGTAATGATAAGTCATTAAATCATCTGTTGTTGGACCAAAATGCACATTAAAAAATGATAAGCAGTCCCCAGCTGCCTTTCCCAGCTGAAGGGAAGGTTCTGGTTGACTTGTCAGACACTGCTGCATACTGATCTACGGGCCTCCAAGGCTTTGGCATATAAAGCCCTTTCCTTTGAAAATTGCCATGTGTGGCAGCTTTTATGTACAGTATCATGTGTCTCCTCCCTGGGGCAGAAAACACAACAGGAGAGGGGAGCAGTTTGTATTTCAGAGTACCACAACAAGTGAGATGGTAGATTGCCAGCTCTTTATTTGCATAGGAAACCACTGCTGCTCCATCGCTGCCTACTCCCCAGGTGCAGTGAGGATGATATCCTCTTGTCACTACCAGGACAGCTGTCCCATCCTTTCTGCTCCACAGTGCCCATCCCGGTCTTCTTTCCCCCCACCAGTTCTGCAGGTGGGAGAGAGGAGAGGCTGGGCTTTTGCTGCCATTCACCCCAGGAAGTTTTGCATGCAGGCTCCTGCCTGGAGCTTTGTCAGTAGCAATGAAATATTCTGGTTTAACAAGGTAGTAAAATAAATGTGCAGTTGCATTCTGGTTCCTAACAGGGCTGCCACATGCCACATGCTATGTTGTGCACGAACTGCCAGGCTGTTGGATCAGCAAGCAGAGCACCATCCTGCCCACAACCTGCAGAGCCAGCCTGCATCCTGCAGCCAGTAACTCATTCTGGAGCCCACAGGAGTGAAAGGCCTGAGAACAACACAGGAGCAGAGTTCAGGTGAAATAAAGAGACTGCAGTGCTCCAGTGCAATTAAAAACTCTTAATAGTCACAAATGCACTTAGTCACATTCCTTCACAGTTATGTTTTTCTGTTCAGTTTCCTTCCCTAAGCAGAAAGGAGTGCAGCTGACTCAGTAGAAATTACTCTTGCTGCTGTTTTGAACTGTGGAGCATTTTACTCACGCTCCCTGAGCTTCTGGACAGCAAGATCTGCTTTGGGATGGAAGAATACCACCCTCAAGAGTTGACAGTGCTGCTTCAGGGAGCCATAGTATGCATCATGCATCCTTCCTCTCTTAGTTAAATCAGCTCCCTGGTTCATGGAACAAGTTTTCTCTTTAATATTTGAAATATTCAGTATCAATCATTGCTGATATGAATGTGGAAATAAGCATTTGTGCTTGTTTGGGGATGATCCGGTTCTAAATATTTTATTTGTCTTCAAACAGGGAGGGAAAATAAAAAAGACAAAGATACGTCCTTTTGATAAGTCTGGGAACTTCATTTTATACTATATTAAAATAATTTGAACAGGAATTTAGGTTTCCGTGTAAAAGTAGAAGACTTGAAATTCTTAACTTAGATAAAAGGGGTCTATGTAAAAAAAAAAAAACACCAAAACTGAGCAAACCAGTCCTTAAATTGTGGGGACTTGTTTGTTAATTACAGTAATTAGGAATGGAATCTGATCCTAAATGTTCTGATTTACTTTAATTTTTTTAACATGTAGTTAAGCCTTAATTTCAGAATTATTATAAAATGTGAGAGTGTTTTAAAGACTAGGGAGGTGTAGGTATTGTTATTAAATCACAAACTCAGTGATACACTTCTGCTTACACTTTCTTAGTTATCCTATTGTTCCACGCAGCACTGACTTCTTATTTTAAATGTTCATGGCCTGTTCCTGCTTCTGCTGACTTCAGAGTCAGACAAGGCCTCTTGAAAACTCCGAGCATAAACTGCTTACCATCTCGTATTCCAGATGATATTTCTCCCGGCAGGCAAAAAGTCCAGCTCTGTGTTTGTCCCATTTCTGGAAATAGGTTCACTTGAGTAGAACAAACTGAGTTTGGACAGTTGGGTGCAGTCAGGGACATTTTATTCTCCACTCTGAAACACCTAAAACTCACTCCTGTCACAGACTTGAAGCTTTTCTTCTGAATCAGGACTTTGTTCAGAGTTCTTATGAGTGTTTTCATTGCTTAGACAGTGATGCAGCTCCCTGTGGAAGCAGCCCTGTTAGGCACTGCTACTGCATTGAAACCAAGACATATAATTTTAGAAAATACTGACTGTATATAAAACAATTTAGGATTTTTTTTCAATTGATAGTGAAAAGTATACTCTGTAATCTGTAAATTAATGTTTCCCTGCTGTAATTACAGAATCCATTCTCCTGATAAGACACTGGAGCGTGCCAACTGACTCTGCTGGCCTTGCATTTGCTCATGAAACAAAAGTTCACACCTGCATTGTGCGAAACAAAAACATGGGGTTTTGGTGCATTATCATCCTGTTGAATCCTTTGAATTTTTAACTGCAAGAAATCTGTCACCCCTTTCTGAGGAATTTACTGTCACAAGTTTCTGTTTTACTAAAACACTCAGAACTAAGAATTGCATCTGTTTTTTCTCCAGCCATCACTATGTTTGATTCATTTTCCCTGCAGATCCTTCTGTAGCAATTTTAAGCCTGCACCTGCTCCAGTGGGCTTGGCTTGTCCTTTCAAAGGGACCTTCAGGACCAGGAGAGCTAAATGCCTGTGGGACGGCCCAAGGTGCACCTGGATGCTGTGCAAGCAGGGATAGACACATCTATTCTGCGTACTGCGAGCGACAGCAGCGAGAGAATTCTGTGCATCCTCACCTCGCCCGAACTGAAGCTTGAGACGGAGGCTCTTGGGGAGGCTGTGGCCTGTACACGGGAGGCACACGTAGCCGCACACCCCGGAGGGGGGAAGCGGTGGCTGGGACACGCGGCTCCTCTCCAGTCCCGCACTTGCAGGAACATTGATCGCCTTCAAAAGCCCCAGAAAACGGAGGCTGGGAAGGTTGCTGCCGCGGAGCCGGGCACACGCCCGCAGTACACAGGGATACCTGGCCACTGCAGCGCTGCGCTGGAGGGTCCGGGCCCGGCTGCGCCCGCGGTTATCCCGGGTCAAGGCCGGGACGCGGCCCGTGCCCGGCACTGGTCGAGGATGCTGAGTGTGCGTTTGGGGAAATCCGTCATTAAATTTACCTGCTCGATTCGTGCGGGGAATGAAGCGGCCCGCAGGTGACCCGACTCGGGCTGTTCCGTGCAGGCGGGAGAGGTCCTCCGGGCTTGGGACCGGCGGCAACGGCCGGAGACGGCAGGGCGGCCCGGCCGATCGCCTCCGAGCAACGGAGCCGGGGAGCCTCCGTGGCCACCGAGCTCTCCGCCCCTGTCCGCCGGGCGCCATCCCGGACAGGTCCTGGCGGCGCTCGCGGCCGGACTCGGCGGGTCC
>VXAX01001775.1:843544-861952 GCA_013399835.1 Leptocoma aspasia
AGAAAAGAAAAGAATAACGGGAAAAAAGGAAAAGAGAAGAAAAAAATGAGAAAAGGAGAAAAAAAAATAAAAGAGAAAATAAGAGAATGATAAATGAGATTTTTTAAAAAATTTTTGTCTCATTCCTTTAGCTTAGTGCACTTGAGCTAAGTTCTGAAATTTTGCCTATGTTCATGATTTTTAATAAAAAAGGATTTTTTGTCAGGCCAGGAAAACATGAGAACTGTGATGCCATTGTTAAGTTGGTGATGTTGCTGAATATCACCTCGACTAGCAAGGTAGAGCTGATGTTTCTGAGTCAGTCAGTGCAGATGTACCTGCATTGCTGCACGTGCCCAAGGAGTCACAGGAGCATCAGTGTCCCTTCAGTCCGTGTGCCTGGATGGAAGGATTCACCTGGGCCAGGAAAGCCCAGTATTTCCAAGGCAGTTCTGGTTTAGCAGTGTACAGGAGTCACTGGGAGTCAGAGGATAGGGGAGTGTGCCAGACACCATCCAGGGGCAGAGGAGAGAGGAACAAGCCCAGACTACCTCACTGTGAAAGAGTGACTCAGCTGTTTCTTCAAAGTTTTGAGTTTCAGCAGAATATTTTCCCACTATGCTAACAGCTTTTCCACCCACGTATTGTATATGTGGCTTTGTGCCACAGAGGTATTTTAGGATTATGAAGCCTAGTGTAAAATTATAAATTTAAATTTGAAAAAAAGGTGCCTTCTGGATCTTAAAATGTATAGATTGTGTGTAGAGTGTAGGGAGTAGGCATGCCAGGATGTGCAGGAGGTATATTCTCGTCTGTCATTTATCTGGTTTTATTTATTCACTAGAACGTAGTCAATTATGTATCAAAAGAAATAGAATTACTGAAAAGTCACCCCAAAGTTATGGCATTGATTTTATCATGGAGCATAGTTGTTCACATACTTGGTATATGCTAGTCTGTTTTTGGTCCTGTAACTGTATGGCATTCCCAGTCATGCAGGGAAAATAAGAGGGATACAAAGGGAATTAAGCCTAATAAAATAAAAAAGGTTTCTTAATCTGTCAAGTGTATTGCAATATTGAATGAATTACTGTACTCAGCTGAAGATGAAATTGCATGGAGTGTGCTTGTAATATTATTCCAGCACATTGAACCATTACATGCAAATCCATCCAGTCTGCTTTGAGCAAGTCATTTGTCAGTTCTCTATGCAAGGCTGTAACCCTTGCTGTCACTCTGTGACTGCTGCATGAATCAGGCATGGGAGGACAGACTGAGGAGGAGGACAGTCAGGCGCTGGGGTTGTGCTTGGTCATTTGTCTTCAGGCAACATAGCTGTGGAATCCAAAGTTTTGCTCTATTGTCACAATTTTTTTTTTCATGCCAGAAATGCTGATACAGCAGCAAAAGCCTCTATCAAGGGCCTCACCACATCATGGGACTGGAGAAGAAAAAGAGCAGAAATCCAGGGAAGTCATGGTGGTGACCAGTAACCACCAGTCAGTGGCAGATCATGTTGTAAAGCAGGCAGGGCTATGGCTTCTTTTGGCTCTGTGTCAGTTGGAGGAGCAGTAATTCATGTGTGATGTCTGCAGAACTCCTCAGCTTTCTATGGTGTTTGGATTTTGGGGTTTAGGATTGTGTTTTCTTTTGGTCCTTTATGAAGTTACTTCCAAAGAAAAGCTATAATACAAAATGACAGCATGTATTAAGCATAAAAGCATCACTGTCCTCTGGGAGTTGTCGGAAAGGAAAACGCAGGACCACTGGCACCCCATCCAATGTCAGAAGTGCCCACTGGCATGTCAACAAATCTCTGAGATCATTGCTGGACAGATCTAAGAGAACCAAAAGGACAAGTGACTTTGTCCTAGGCTAGCAGGAAGACACCAGCCAGGGAAAAAACTCACCCTTTGTTTCACCCTCAGGTTGCAAACAGACGAGAAAATACATCCTCCCAACACCTCGCACTGGATGCTGATCATACTTTTCCTGTGTCACAGTAGGGCAACTTGGTTTCATGCAGAAGTGTTCAGAGGAAGGGGAACAGTCCTGCTCCATAGCCGAAGCCTGGGCTTGGCATAGTTTGTCTCTCTAGGCTGAGTTTGGAGATTTGTGATGCTGAAATGAGTGAAACTCAGTGGATGTGCCATGGGAACCAAAGCAAGCAGGAGGTTTGCAGGAGGTTTGCATGGATCTCTGTAGGGTTGGAGCTGCCAAGTTTTGTATGGTACTAAAAAAAAAAAAACAAACAAAAGTGTCTTTGGAAGAAATATGTCTGTGTCTTGAGGCAACTGTAGGCACCTTAAGCCAGCACCTGATTCACTAGCAATAGTTACCTTCAAGACATTTCAGCTGGCAGACACTTGTCCCAGGCGCTCTAGGCCATGAGGGCTGTTTTCAGTTTAATCTACATTTAAAGTGGCACTTTATTGCAGATTGCTGAGTTCTGACATTCCTGAACTGTCACGGTAATAGGATTGTGCAGTCTTATTGGCTGAAGTTTTCCACTCCAAGTGCCATAAATTAGGTTCCTTAGTCCAGATTCAGATTCCTTAATGTGGCTGACAACATTGAAACAGTGGGAATTGGCCGTGGTCTTGGACAACAAGCCAGGCCATTAGGTGCATCAACCAAGTCTGGCTGCAGGCATGCAGATTGTCAGATGTGGGCCATCATAGGAATGGCTTGAGCCCAGACTGCAGAGAGGTATCCCCAGAGGTCAGAGAGGTTCAAGTGCAGGGTTGTGCCCCTGTACCTGTTTGTGAGGTGAAGCTTCACAGCGCGGTGCCTGTGTGAGCTGTGGTGCAATGCACAGGGTGGCTTTGGAAGGGCAGCTTTTAAAGCAGATGTTCCCCTTCTGTCATGGCTGCTTTTTTATCCAGAATGACTACCAATGCTGATATGTAGGCAGGAGACAAGGTTCATGCAAGTGGTAGTTTTTTTTCAGAAATTTGGAAATAGAGTTCGTTCAAAATCTAGCAAGTGGCAGAGAGCAGCAGCTTGCCTGTTGCTTTCATTGGCTTCCTGTCTGTGCTACTTCTCCACCCGTGATCTAACACTGCATATTTTTACTCTACTACCTTCTTCTGCTATTTCTATTTGTAGCACCCTGCTAGACTTGTATCCAAGCCAATCCAAAATTATTCTGAAACTCCCTGTGCTAGCAGCAACATGAAAGCAGAACTCTGCAGTGGCTTCAGCAGCTCTAGCAGGGTTTAACTAAAGTTAAGAGTGGTGTCAGTCACTTCAGCCTTTACACTGGAAATGGAAATAACATCTGCCAAGGGAAACAGCTTGCAAAAATTGTGTCATATTGCCTTTTTTCATGGGATTACCAACCAGCACTTGCAGCTGATGCACTTTTATTGCCTTGTTTTATATGGAAAATTTGTTTTCTTTTTGTTGTTATTATTATTGCAAGATAACAGATAAGGCTGTGAAAGTACACTGTGCTTTCACACAGATGAGGCAGAACTTAGTGCAGTGTAAAGATTGTTCTGCTGCAGTATGAAAGTGTCAAGTCATTTTTTCTCCTATGTTCTCTAAGGGGGGAGGAAAGAAATTTTCAAAGTGCACTGTCCCACCAAAAGACAAAAATATAGAAGAACCAAAACAAATTCCCATAGAATGTGTCCATTCACTAGCCAAAACCCTATAAAGCTTCAGTGAACCACATCCTTTTATCCAAAGAGCATAGATGAAAGACAAGCCCGTGGTGCTAATAGTGCCACCCAGGCACCCCAGTCCCCCGAGCTGTAAGAGTGGTGCTGACTTACTGCAAGTCAGGGTGTGCAAGGCTCAGTGTCCAAACAGGAGGTGCCACTGTCTCTAGTCTCAAGAGCCAGACCCTGGTGCCAAAAGCAGCACTGTTGTGCCAAGGCTTCCTAGCCCATGGACAGGGAGGGGACAGCAGGCCAGGCTGCTGGGATGGGCTGAAGGAATCATAGTTCAGATGGGTGTATGCTCCCAAGAAATGGAGCAGCAACGCTATTCAGTGACATAGCACTTCCTCTCTCTCATTGTCCCTGTTCAAGGGACAAAGTAAGGGCTACTTTCAGACCTAACCTACATGTTTGAGACATCTCGGTCCCAAACAGAGACAGGTTTAGTGTCTGGGGGCAGACTGAAAATACTGGTGTTTCTGAACTCTTCTACTCTTCCATTGCTGCCATTCCATCAGAGCACAAAAACCTCACTAAGTCCTTAGTGCTTGAGTCCTGTAAACACTCTGGTGGCATACATGTCCCCAAGGACAGTGCTCTAGGAGATAAGAGAGTAGTGTTCCTTCCTTCTGGTTGATGTCTAAGTCACTGTCTTTTGTTTTAGAGCATTCACTGAGGAAGTGGGAGACCTGAGTTCAATGCCTTCCTCAATCTGAGAGTGTTTGTCTCACTTCCCATGAGGCTAACTGCCAGCTGATCAGTTATTCTGGGTGAAGGTCTTCAGAGTGAAACCATGCCCTCCACTAATGGGATGGTTGCTCTCCCTGTCCCACTGTTGGTGGGCAGCTTCTGTTTGAGAGTGAAGGGATTAGAGCTCCATGATTTGAGCAGCCTCAGGCTGCATTTGGTGTTCTTGGAGCTGGTTTACAAGAGCCCATCCCTCAGGGCATTCAGAGAAGAGGCACGTCATCTCTGGATGCCCATGGAGGATAGTGTAAAATGCATCTCCTTGGAGATGCTGCTCTGGTGTGGAAGCATGAAACTGGAATGTGAGCCAAGGAGAGACCACAGAGTACAGGCACATGAGAGGAGGACCTCTGTGACTCTGGAGTTCAGTGCCTGAATACTGTTAAAGTCTAGCTTTATGCACTTGAGTCCTTTATTGGTGGTAACTTAAACCTAGTCTACATTTGGCTGTGTCATGTGAACAGATCCAGGTGGATCAGTCGGGAACTTTGCTGCCACTTTGATAAACATTTCCATAAGGTTTTCCATGATAAACATGAGGTTTATTAAATATATTCTGTGACATTCTTTTGTGGAGATGGTAATTTGACAGTCATCATGTGAGAAACTAAGAGTTTGCCATCTGGCCTGGCAAGACTTTTTTTCTTTTTACTATTAATTAAACTGATGTTATTGCAAAATTTTATTATGATGGTTTTGATTTGTCGTGTGATAATGCTGGGGCTGATACTGAGGTATGCAAACCACCTTCCATGCTGGTGAGCTTAATAGGATGTGCAGCTGAGCAGCACCTCTTTGGATTCTGGTGTCAGCTCTAATAACAAAGTTTCAGGGCAAATCCTGCTAGCCCTATTCAGGCATCTTACCCTGGAGTGAGTTCTTCTGGTTCCGAGGGGATGGTTTCACAAGTAGGCAGACGTAGCTGGGGGGGAGGAAGGGGGCAGTTTCTTGGCCACGGTAGTGTCATATATCATGCACTGACAGGAAATCTTACTGACCACAGCTTTGCCCTGCTTAGTGAGGCTGTGATCATTCATGGGAAAGTAGATCGGCAGTAACAGATTCTTAGAGCACAATGAGAAAAGAAAGGAGGCAAAGGCAATAGGACTAAAGCTGAAATCATCTGCAAAAACAGCTGCTGATGACAGCTGAGGTGAGAAGGAGGAAATGAAGCTTTTCTGGTGATGTGACACAAGGTGGCTGTAGTCTGTATGGGATGGACAGGTGCAGTATTTGGCAACTTGGAAATTTATTTCCAATCCATGCACAGACCCAGGTCAGGGCCCTTGAGTGTCAGAGGTTCTCATCCATTCTTCCACGGTCCCCAAGCTGTGACTTGGGAAATATGCTGATACTGATAGGTTTGAGGAAGTTGGCTGGTTGACTGAAGTTGGTGATTAGTCTTCTCCCAACACTAACTCTAGATATCATTCCCTTCCTGTCAGAGACTTGAGTGTTTCACTGCTCAAAAGTAACAACATCATAAGAAATTCAATAAAATTTATTTTTACACAAATCCCTCAAAGTCTGAGGGACTGAAGACAGTATCAGTTTGTGATGAACAGCCAAGAGAAGTAAATCATTCTCGGGTCAGAGTGAACTCTCATTTAAAGCAGCCAAGATGGCAAAGATGTTAATGAATCAGCAATTTCACAGATCTCTGCCTGTTAAGACAGCAATGTGTGTAAAGAGATGCGAAACAGCACTGGGTCACAGAGCTTTCCAGATCCTTTCTGTTTCTTTTTTACTGCTGAGAGGGACCTCCACAGAGAAGAAGAGGGCTAAAGTTCTGGGCACAGAGCTAGGCCTAGGGATGGTCATCCCACACCCTCTGCTGCAATTGTGTGAGAGCCAAGGAGCAGGGTGATGGTGAGACACTGTTCCCTGTTCACCTGGCATCACACCCAATTTGGTGTGTTCACCTGACGTCATCACCTGACCAACCCAAGGTTGGTTTGGGCAAGGGCATGACCTGTTGCACTGTTGCCCTGCTGCAGGTGCAGAACAGCTCCTGGATATTTGGGTGGTGTTGAGCAGGCCTGCCCCACTAGGCAGCTGCTCTTGGCAGCTGATGGGTTCATGGAAATGAGGAAGAATGATGCAGAAAGCTATGGCAACGTGATCCTTCTCTTTGATGCCTGCATTGGACTCGTGCCCATGAGTCTGGGACTTCAGCAACCCATTTCCTTTTTGTAGTCCCACATTATGGTCCTGTTGTCTGTAGGATTGTCTGTCTTTCCCTGCTGTGGGAGGGAAATAGGGCCAGCAGTGAAGGCCACTGTAGAGCACAAAGCCCAGAGCTGGGTGAGACAGAGCTAGGAGACAGTGGGGTCTACACAAATCCAGAGAGCCTCTGCCCTTAGCAAGTGGGGGTTATACACAGCTGTCCCCAGGCTGTGAACAGGAAATTCTCCCGTGCAAAGGTGTCCTCTCAGGCTGTCTGCAGACTCCAGCATCCTTCCCTTCATCCTGCCTTTGCTTATTTTTTTTTCTATCAGAGTCACAAAAGCTCTTCAGAAAGCTCTGTGTGATTCCATGGTTCTGTGAATGGCTGCAGCCAAGGGTGTGTAACTGGACAGTGTGCCTTACCCTGCAGAAACTCCCAAAACTCCTGCCAAGCTTGAGGGGAGGGAGTGGGGGCTGAGGGTGGGGTTCTTTCTGCCCCTCTTTGATGTTTGCCAAATGTTATGCCTGGAGAGTGCAGGACCTATGGGGTGTGCAGAGGACCCCCACGTTTGCTTGGGTTGTGTATTCTAGGACCTGCTGGCTAGCAGGGCTCCCAGGGAGATGCAGCATCACTTCCATTCCTGCCTGATTGTAAGCCCAGAAGCTGCTTCTGTTCTAGAATAACATGAGAGTGGAGAAAGCTGGCCAAGCCAGAGACTGTGCCTGAATTGTTTGCCATACTTTTATAGACTTTCTATCTGGGATGAAGCACAGAGCCCAGATTTTCAAAGCACTGTGTGGGATGGCAGGTATGGGGGTCTCATTAAAGTTACTAGGCATCACATGGCAAAGCTTCTGTGGCACCAGTGTGTTTGTGCAGAGGAATTGCTGAGGCTGAGACAGCTGAGACACAGGGAAGTGGAGGAAAATTAACTCTGCCATGCCTGCAAAAGCAAGACCTCACAGAATTTCAGCCATAGGACCAGTGTCTTTTTTGTAAGGAGCAATTGGAGTAGGTATCACAGGAGATGTAAAGGAACATGTGAAACATTAGGGTTTACTGTCAACAGATGAGATGTTTCAAATTCATCACAAAGGTGGAGAACTTTCTAAAGAACTTGGGGGAGCTAAATGGAATAAACTGGATGAATATGATGGTGAAGTCAGAGCATACACCTTTCCAGAGAAGAGAAGAGTTTCTCACAAGGTGTGGAGCATAGGGAGTGAGCACAGTCACAGAGTAAGAAATTGCCCACCTGTCAAAGAGGAATGATTGTATGACAGATAAGAAAATTGAATCAGTCTGGTCACAATGGTTTTTGTCTTAGAAGACACTGATGGGTGAAGACTCAGTGTAGACAAACTTTCTTTTTTGTACTGTTTTGATGTGAACTAACTACTGTTATCTTAATTTTGCGATTGGGGACAGACAACTTATGTGACATGCTCAAGATCACCTGAGCAGTCTGTGTCAGAGTGAGAAACTGCACCTGGATCTCTCACTTGTGAGGCTGTTCTTAGGGCTTTGTCCTTCTGACTTCAAGCGAAGATTGACTTTGTCTGTGTCCAGATTGACTTCGTCTGTGTCCTTTCTATGCCTACAAATGGTAAGTTTTTTGAACAAATCAAAAAAGTCACTCCTCCAAGTTGTACATCCATCATCCAAATGCTGTGGCATAATGTACCTTAGAGGAGTCTGCAGTTAGTACAAGCAATTACCCCATGCTGTAAAAACTGTTAGACATCACCAGTTAAGAATCTAGATGAAACTTTCACCTTGTTTACCAAATACCTGATGTTTTCCTTTACAAAATGAATTTGGGTGATATCTGCAGGACAAATTAACTTAAAATCAGAATGAATTCTACAAACTTCTTGGTGCTATGGTCATGTTTCAGCCACCGCTGGAGGTTTCATACCAGTAGAGACAAGTCAGGGAAATAATTTGGTAGGAAAAGTAGTCATCAGCTTTGCAGAAGAGTTCCTTGTAGTTGTCAGAGTTTGTCTCCTTAATTCAAAAAGTTTAACATAAAAGCTGGCAAAGGAGTGGATAGCCATAGCTTGTTGGGACATTTGCAGATTTGTAGGCATCTTCTTGATCTTCAGCTTCAGTGAAGATCTGCAGAAGTGGGATATTCCAAAGGAGCCATTTGCAATGGATCCTAAGGCACAGGATACCTGGGGCATGTCTGACAGTCCCATTAAAAGCACGGCAGCTTCTGAAAACCCAGCTCTCAGTGGAAGAACGTATCCTTTTGATTCCATTTCCCAAACCTACTACTAACTTCTGCTGCTCCAGATTTGTGCTGTGGGCTGCTGCTTTTAACCTGGCAGTGTTGCCAGAGGCACTGTGCACCTGGCATTTCATGACACCAAGGGAACAGCCATTAATTGAAATTCATCAAGCAAACTGCCACTTCTGCTTGCTGTGGTGGTTTTCAGCTCTGAAGCAAAGGTGACAATTTCTGCTGGTTTGTTAGATCTCCTGTGGAGTTTTTTTAATTAATATTTGTGAGGTACTTGGATGTTTTCAGTTTTATGGTGATCCCAAGAAGTATTATTACTGTTGTATTATTAAGACTAATAGTACTGCTAATAACCTTGGTGAGCCTGGCAAAATTCAATTTGACTAAAATCCTTGCCACAGATGAAAAAAACTAACTTCAGGGATGTGAGGGGGTACGTGACTCAGTTACCAGTAACTTCTGTTTACAAGGGGTAGGAAGAGTATATTTGCTCAAATGAAAAAGGTCAAGGCAGAGGCCCATTTGCTGTTTGTTAATAAGTAATCTAAAGTACAGCACAGCTTTACTGTAACAAATCAGCCTGGCTTAGCTTTTCTTCCATCACCATTATTTTTAGTTCTGGACTAAAATACCAGTTAAAAATAATCCACACTCCCATAGATTACTTTCAACATCTCCAAATCTATTGAGAGGGTTTGTAACTGGGGACAACAGCAACAATAACAGCAACAAAATCTTTTTCATATATCTTCCAGTGTTTGTCTCAGGACACTGTAGGCAATCAAGGTTGAAATATCAGATAGGGCATTATTTATCTCCTGGGAAATTCTCCTTTAGGCTCAGACCTGTGCATCTTCGCTATGGAATTGTGCCAGTCAAGAGCTGTGGTGCAGCTGGCCTGCTTACAGACATCCCACTAAGTTACTAACGTAATTTTAAAAAAACCCACGTCGTCTCTGTAGCTGGCTCACAGTCAACAGTTAAAATTCAAACATGGGTGCTACAGCACATCCTTCTTCCAAGTGACTGAGCATAAGAGCACTTTATGCATTGTGACCTGTGTTCTGTTATTGTCTTTTGCAAAAAATACCCCAAACAGTCATTTTCTAGGAAACACTTGTCTTTAGATACCAAACAATACTCTGGAAAATACATGGAGTCTGTCCTTTGTGGTTCATCTACTGACTGTAGGTCGGATTCCCTAGAAAAGGTTTTGCCATTAAAGCCACTGATCATAAAAGTATTATTTGTGACACCTGCCAGCTAACCACAGCTTCTCAGCTGTAACACTTAGTGGTCCTGTCCTTCAACTGGCCTGGCCTGAGGCACATATCTAGTCCTCAGAATAGGGAATGTGATGGACACAGGGCTGTAGCAGCCATAACCAAAGTGCAGGCAGCACAGCACGGCTGGCGTGGCCCTGCAGTGCCACTGCCTGAGGGTGGTGTGCCCCAGGCATGGTTATTTCTCAGGGCAGGGTGGCACATACACAGGCACACACACACACAAGATCACCTTTGGAAACAGAAGTCATGCAGACTGTAGGTTTCAATTCCTATCTTCCTGAAATGCAATTTGGAAAGGCAATGATCCTTTAACAAATCAACAACCCCTGCTCCAGCAGTCCCAACTGCCTGTTAACCCTGGGAGAGGGAGAGAGGTTGGTGAGGAAAGGTTGTCTCTGCAGAGCAGGTCCTGTTTGGCTGTGAAGTCAGAGCATCTTTCAAGAGCCAGACCTTTCACAGAATCTTCTTGAGGTCTGTAGTCATAGGGGGAGCAGGGTCTGCCTCCATCCAAGGCTTGGCCACACAAGCAGGAGAGGAAGGAATGGCTTTGTACCAAGCTGCCCATCTGCACCCAGCAGAAGACAGTGAGGCTGAGCAGCAGATTCTGGTGTGAAGGAACAGTAGAGTAGACTGGGAAGAACATAAGTGGGATGTGTTGCAGGGTCTTTGTAGTGGGAAGATAAGAAGATTCATGCAACTGAGTGCTCACACACATCAAGAGGCAGCACCAGTGGCTCTTTGCTGCCAGAAAAGGGGTATTTGGGGTGCCCCAGACCCCTCACGTTTGCCTTACTGTGTTCTGTGCTCTTGACACTAGGATGAGAAGGAGAGTGGAGGACACACAGTGTCCTGGGGAAGCAGGCATTGCTGGTGCTGCCTTATGTCTGTGCCTGCATGGTGGGTTTCAGGTGGGTGGCTGGCAAGCAGTACAGCTCACAGATCCTTGAACTGACCTGTGTGTGCAGGATGCTCATCCCAGAAAACCTGGTGTCAGAAACAGGGAGTTAAGTGAAATTGATGCTCACTTTTATGAAATCTGGCTGAGCTGGGGATTTTGGCAAATATCTTGTAGCTTAAGCAAGGCTAGAAGGATGGCAACAAAAAGTCCAGATCCTGTGCTTCCATGCTGCTCTGGAGGAGCACGTGGCCATGCTGTACATCACATGTCACGGTAGGGAGAGCAGTAAGTGTTAGTAGATGGCAGGCTTTGCAGAATTAGGATGCCACATGAAAATTCACTTCACACATGAGATAGACATTTGCTGCAGCAGTATACACCCAGGGTGATGGCATTTTCTGGTCCTTTCCCTGGATTGTGTGCTATTTCCTCATGTTGTGCTTTGTTCTGGGTAACATCTGTTGTTTCTAAGTTGCCTAGCAAGTTGCAGGAGTCTTTAACAAAACTGATTCACTGCACTCTTTCTCTAAAAACCAGGTGATGATTTGATTCATCCCCTTACAGCAGTGGAAAGACTGGGGTACCAGGATGTACGACCTGAAGCAGTGGGATTAGCTAGAAATTGTTAAGTATTCCCTGCACCTAAGCTTAAGTATTAGTCTTCACTAGCATGTCACCCCTCAGTGGCATCATGGCAGTGAGCTTCTGGGCTGTACAGTCCCTTGCACACAAATGTGAGGCTTTTCATGAAAAGCGAGCCCAGTGCTGCCAACAGCACTGTAGAGAGATACACTTTGTTCTAACTGGTAGACAGGATGCCTGGGAAAAAATGCAGGTGGTTTCAGATAATCATAAGTAGCCTATTATCACAGAGGAGGGGAGGAAGAAACCCTGGGAATTTTCCCCATGACCATCTGTTAATTTTCCCCTGAAGCCATTACTGATTTGCACAGGGTGGCCCTGCAAACAGAGCTGTGAATCAGAGCTCTGCACTGCCATTGCTGGACCAAGTGAGCTTCACTGCTGGGGAACAGCAGTGACCTGCTTCCTCAGCTTGTGTGTTGGAGCTTTGTGGCAGTCATCAGCCTCAGACATTTTCCTGTTTTCCTTTTCCACTCCTGCAGTATCCATAGCCCTCTGTAGCTAATGGTAGTCTTGGGGTTGGACCTACCAGTGACTGTGTTCTGCTTCTGCCTTGTAGTGAAGGAGCCAGATTTCTTGGAGCAGCAGCTGTGGTGGTGGAAAGCTCAGTCAGTAGCTGCTCCAGCTTTTAGCCAGGAGTTGCTAATATTTCCTGTGATGGCAAAGGCAGTGGAAGTCCAAAGATGAGTTGTGGCATTAGTCATAAAGTCATGGTGGAGCCTGCTTTGGCTGAAGTGCACAATTCAGAAGCATATTCCCAGATTTCTCTTCCTTTTTTTTTCATTCTTCTGAGGTATTGAAAAGAAGTTTTGCCTCCAGATCATGGCATGAAAGCAGTGTGAATAGCTTTGCTCTTTATCGTGTCATCTCAGATGGAAGCCTGAGAGCATTTATGAGAAACAACTTGGCCCGTGGCTCTGTCCTGGTATTTTTGGTGTGTGTACTGAGTGTGCTGAGTGGTTTCCAAAGGAACATCCTCAGCACTGCAGCAAATAGGGAAATTCACTATGGAAGAATTCTTGAATAAGTGAAACTTAGAAACAACCTCTGCTTTGCATTTATAAGCAAGATACATCATTTTTTAAAGCATTTTTGTGTATTTGGTCCAGGGCAGAATTATCAATTTCTACCATCACAAATATAATTTTTGTAGTAAAAATGGAAACCAACCAGACCAAGCTGCACACTGTCATGAATTTGGTCCAGATGGGAGCATGTTCAGTTGGATGTTTCCTCAAAGAAATGCAATAATTTGCGCATTTTTATGGTAAAGTAATTCTTCTATGAGCAATGCAAACAGATGCAGAAATAACTTTGCTGTTTAAAGATATAAATGCAATTTTCCCTCATTTTTAGAAGAAAAAAACCTGTTTTCTCTCCTCCAAAATGGTCCCGAATGAGACAAATGCACCACTAGTTTTTAGGGAAAGAGCATTATCAGGGAGGAAGCTGAGGTACTGTTTGGGTAGGAGAGGACTTTGTTTCCCTGTAGAAATAGCAGCAGTACAGATTTTCCCAATGGCTTTCTCACTTAGCACGTGTTAATTCATGACAAGCCTGATGTCAAACACCAGGACCTGTGTGCCTAGGCTGAGGATGTGGTATATCCATTTGCAGATGCAATTGCAAGTTTTTTAAGTTATATTGTACTTTGATGTCTCAGTGTTAAGCTCTGTGTTTCTTATTTCTAGTGCCCAGCTCCCGATTTTAGAGCCAGCAATCCCTGCAGCATGCCTGAGGCAAGCCTGGCAGTTCCACACAAGGAGCAAAACATTCAGGGTGGTGACCAGAGAGATTAATAGGGGAACTTTAAGACTTAAATGCTACTGCTGCAGTGATCCAGACTTCTGGAAGCAGCCTTCTGTCACAGCAGAAATATCTAATCTGAAATGTGGATTCCCAGCAGCCAGGAAGTGGCAAACAGGGTCACTGTTCTCCGGAGGCTGTTTGTTCCCAGCTGCCACCTCTAGCAGAGCACCACAGGGCTGGGAGCTGAATGTTCTGGGCCAGCGCTCTGCTGAGGAGCTGCTGCTCTCCAGCAACGTCATTGTGCCAGTGGGTGAGGTGGGCATGGCTGTCCTATCTACTGGTTCCAGCATTTGTAAGGGAGTTTGAGATTCTGGACTCTGCTCCCAGGACTGTTTATACATTTTACATGAAACAGTCACCAGGTAACATATAATCCCTGATCAAAGCCCTCCGGGGATTTAAGCAAAGCAACGCCTACTTTCTTGATCCTGATCAGACATAGGTGTGAATTAGGCTGAGCTGCTTAGCCTTGTCAGGACTAGGGCAGTTCTGGACATGCATGAAGGTGCAAATCTAGATCTTCTGAGCTTGAAAGTTTTAAAGTAAGTTGGAGACTAAAGGGGCCAGATATTGGGAAGGACCTAGGAGCTGGAGGGGGATGTATATGACAGTGTTTCCATCCAAAGTACAGATTTCAGGTAAAACATCAGGTGCTCCAATAAGAAATTCCTCTTACAGGGAAACGATTGTTCTCACAGATTCCTGAAGTGGAAACTCATTTACATAACCATCTTATGTGCTTTTAAAATAAAGTCCCATCCCAGCCACTGCATTTGCTCAGAATTTTTTACACTGGGCTGCATGTGCTGAGCTGCACAATGGTGGCTGCCATATGAATAGTTTGTTATTCTTACCAAGCATGACAACTGCTGTAGTGAAATCAAGAGCAACCTGCTCTAATGTAAACTGATTTCACATTGCTCCTGGCAGTCCCAGCTACCTCACCTAACACCTTTTTTTTTGGCCGGTCTTTTTTTCTCTTTTTTTTTTTCTTTTTCCTTTTTTTTTTTTTTTTTTTTCCCCACGGAAGACACACCCTGTGCTTTCTTATAGGGGTGTTTAATCACACTGGCTGTTGCACTGTTGTCTGTGACTGGCAAATGTACTTCTCTGGTATTATCCTTTGTGCATTCCAAAGCCACTTGGGCCCTCCAGCAAATAATAGATTCCAGCTGCCTGTCCACTGCAGGGATAAGGTCTGTAGTGGCCCTGATGATTGCACCCAAGCACACTCACCTGCAGAGCAGCACAGATGTGTGTCTGGCTCTTGTTGTGGCTGTTGCAGCTCTGATACCCCACCGGCATGTTTGGAGTGCTGCAGGGCTGGATAAATGTGGACAGAGAGAAGCTCATTCAGAGTGACACTTCTGCCAGGCTGAGCACATGCAGACACCCAGTGGGAAGCAGTTGTGTTGGTAAGGGAGTGGGGGACGTGGGGGAGTGGATTTGAGCCAAAAGGGCCATGGGAGAAGCAGTCCAATTTGCTGGTCATAGTTGCCAGGTCAGTGTGTATGATGGATGTGATATAAATTACTATCGATACATAAATACCACAACAGCATTTTAATGAGGTGTTTTCTAGTAGCACTTGTCCAGGCTGGTAGTGTTATGTTAAGGCTGGAGAAGTATCTCCAAGCAAGCTCCTTGGCTAAAGTTTGATAAGCATGGTGTCACCCAAGATCTAACTACAATTTGTTTGGATAAGAGGTTTTGCTTGTTAGTTTCTGAACATACTTCCAAATAGGTTTGAGGTTTTACTCCTATTTATTTTTTCCTTTTTGGCCCAGGTTTTGTGTTGGTGTCACAAAACCCAACTAATGCAGAGATCTGCATTTATTATTTTTAATGCACGAATCTGGTGCCTTTTCTGAGATTTGTTGCTGTTCTGACAGCAGTAAGCTTACAGAAGGGCTGGGGGCTGGGGGGAATTTGGGTCTGTGACTCACAGGAGTGACCTGTGTCTCTCCAGAGACCAGCAGGTCTATCTATATATCCTATATATCTCAATATCCTGGCCCAGTTTCAGGTGACACCTGGCATTGGAGGCAGTGCTGTTTGGAGACATGGTCTCCCATGCCTCAATGTTTGCAGCATGGTTCTGCTGAGACTCAGCAACCAGCTTTGGTTGTGGTTTTGTCATGGCAGCAGCTATTTTCCTGAACCTCAGGCAGCTTGGGCTGCTGGACAAATGGCTGCACACAAATAATGCACAGCCCAGCGTGTTGGCTGGGACAGAGCTGGAACACAGGCACCCAGTGGGGGGTGTGTGAGAGTGTCTGTGAGTGTGTGAGTGAGAGAGTGTCTGTGAGTGTGTGAGTGTCTGTGAGTGTGTGAGTGTCTGTGAGTGTGAGTGTGTCTGTGAGTGTGAGAGTGTCTGTGAGTGTGAGTGTGTGTGTCTGTGAGTGTGAGTGTGTGTGTGAGTGTCTGTGAGTGTGTGTCTGTGAGTGTGTGTGTGAGAGTGTCTGTGAGTGTGTGAGTGTGTCTGTGAGTGTGTGTGAGAGTGTCTGTGTGTGAGTGTGTGTGCCTCTGTGCCTGTGTGTCTGACCCTCTGTGTGTGTGTAAGTGTGTGCCTGTGTGTGTGTCAGAACTGGAAGGTTGTCCCGCACACCGGGAGCACAGGCTGCTCCACAGCCATGAGCCAGGGACAGTCTGGCAGTAGAGATGGGCTGTGGTATCTCTGCAATCTAATCATGGTGTGAGGAAAACCCTGAAGCAGAGGTTTGGTTTGGAGGCACAATGGCAGGTGTTGTTTTCAGGTGAAAACAATGTTTTCATTAGAAAGCCTCTCATGATGTTGAGTTGCCACCACAAGAATGTGTGAGAGCTGCATATATCCAAAACAAAGCTGAGTAATAGTCTTTCTTCTGCTAGCTCTGAACTCAGGAGGTTTTTGCAAATTTGACTCTTACGTGGAGGTGGGACTTCTTTTCTGCTTAGTTTTGAGATCTGAGAAAGTTAGTATCTTTGATCCTTAAACACAATATCTCTGAAATGAAGTCTCTTGACTGTTTGAACTTGTGATGCATAGTCAGAATTCATTCATATTATAAATAAATAATTGGCAGGTAACCACAATAGTGTTAACAGCTTCCATTCTTTCTGGGGAATCATTAACTACAGATGAATCTCCCTGGTTAACAGATATAAAAACAAACAAAAAAGCCCAGCAAAACAGACACAAAATAATATTGGTTGCAAGGGACATCTGGAGGGCTGTACACCAACCTCCTCAACATTAGCTTAGGCTGCTCAGGGCTTTGTCATTACATTTTTGTAATGTAAGGGCATTACATTTTTGAAATCTCCAAGGATGGGGATTTCACAAACCTCTCTGGGCACCTGCTTGACTTTAACCGTTCTTATTTTCAAAAATTTCTTCTATGATGTTCATTGCAATTTCTTCTATTCTTGTGCTGTTCAGCTCTGCAGAGAGCCTGTCTCACACAGGCATGAGGTGCCTGCCCATCAGCACTGCAAAGGCATGCTGCTGACTGTCACACAGGTTTATTCTGTGTCAGGTACAGACTTTACGTTTGTCCTTGATGAATTTCAACAGATTTCTTCCACACTTGTCTTCCAGGTTGCTGAAGACCACCTGAATGGCTGCCTTGTCCTCCAGCATGACATAGGACCTCAATGCAGTGTCCTGCACAGATTTGCTGAGGGACTATTATTTTCTGTCATCCAGATTGCTGGTGAAGTCTGGCCCTAGTGTTGTCACTTGAAGAATGCCATCTGTTAATGCCAATTGAATGTCTAGTTCTTTACTATTATCATCCTTCAAGCCTTACAGGATAGCTGTGAGCTTTTTTCAGCTAGGTTGTGGTACATCCATTCAGGCAATGCCATCCTAGATGGGCCCATATGGAAGACAATGCCAAAGACCATGCTAAAGCAAAATAAGAGACATCCACTGCTTCCCCCACCTCGTCCATTGAGCACATCATTCCAGTACAGGTGACAACCACACCAGTCAGGTACAATTTGTCTCTATTAGATACATACTGGCTGTTACTAGCTACCCTCTTGTATCTGCACATGGCTCCTGTGTGGATTTGCTCCATAACATTCCCAGGAAAAATGTATGGATATCTTATGTAAGGCATCTTCATCTTTGCTTTGGCTAATCCCTTTCAGAACAAGTGGGTTGATTACATGTGTTGAGTTCATGAGATCTTCAGCATGAGCCTATGCTGTTGGTTGAGGAAATTTTTGTTAGGGAGTGGCTGAGCAGGCCAAACCCAGAAGCAGCCTAACCAGGACACTCCCATTTCCCCTCCATTGGAACTCCCTTTCTCCCCAGCCCCACCACCAAAGGACAATCTTCCTGCCATTGTCCCTTGGTCTTTGTGTTACTTCAGAGCAGGAGCCCTACAAGGAAGAAATGGGAAGAGCAGGGGAATGAGGCTACCAGACCCCTGGACAGTACAGGATGGTGCCAGGTCCTGGCCCTGGCAAAGATTCAAATAGTTGGAGTAAAAGGAAAAAATAAGCAGGAAGAAAGGGTAAGGTCAGCTGCATGGAGTGTCAGAGATAGGCATGGTCCTTTCTAGAGAGCATGAGTGGTTCAGTCAACAGGAAGGGCCAGGCATTTGCCAAAAGCCACATTTGCACAATGGCCTGTAGTGGTTTGAATTCAGAGACAACAGTTGAGTTTCACTAGTTATAACTTTGGTTCATGGGTATCTGAATACAGGACTGAGGTCAGTGGTACTGCTGGAGAAGGTAAGAAAGAGAATGGTTGAAAAGCCACCAGGTCTGACTGTGGAGCCCAAGTAGGACAAACAATACTGTGCCAAGCTGGCTTGCAGCTGGGTGGCTTGAGACTTATTCCTGCCACAGGGGCCTGGCTGCAGCTGCTCCCAGCCAAGGCAGTGTCTGTGACATCCCCTGAATCAACCCTTTGCTGTGGAAAACAAAACTCCTGGAAACACTGGTCAGCACAGCCAGCCTCACAGGTGCTCCTGCAG
>VXAX01001776.1:13653-26633 GCA_013399835.1 Leptocoma aspasia
AGGGATTTGGGAAATGCAGGGATTTAGGAAGGGCAGGGATTTGGGAAAGGCAGGGATTTGGGAAGGAGAGGAATTTGGGAAAGGCGGGGAAATGGGAAAGAGGAATTTGGGAGAGGCAGGGAAAGGGGAAATGCAGGGATTTGGGAAAGGCAGGGACATCGGAAAGCGGGATTTGGGAAGGAACAGGGATTTGGGAAAGGAAGGAAACAACAAATGCATGAGAAAAATGCCCCACAGCCAAAACAACACCGAGCAGCCGACACAAAATTCCCAAGTTTTTTCCATGTCCCCCCGGGGCTGGTGACAGTGACAGTGCCATCGGCCACCCCCAAAGGCCACGGGATGTTCCTGGGGATTCCCAGAGGGAATAACCTGTGGAAGTTCCCTGGGATCCCTCGGCTGTGCTGTCGGGAAGGAGGGAATGTCCTCATCCCACCTGGACAAGGACCAGGAGCTTCCAGGTTTGGAATGGCGGCTCCAAACACCCCCAAACCCCTGGATTATTCCCAATTTTATCCCTTTCTGCAGTGCAACAGGCAGGAAATGCCAGAGCTGTGCCGGGAGCGGGGACACCTTGGGAATGCCAAAAGTTGGGAGCTGCCATGGGAGCAGAGTCTGGGGACGTTTGGGAATGTGGATTTGGGAATTTTTGGGAAGCACACGTGGTTATCCCTTGGGAAAAACATCCAGAGGGGACCAGGCTGGAGCAGGGATGGAGAGGAAACCCAAAGGGGTCTCAGGCTCCAGCTGGGATTTGTCTGGAGTGGTTTTGGGATTGGGATTTATCCATGAGCTCTGCCCTGGCCCGTCCCGGAGCAGGGACAATCCGGAGCAATCCCGGTGTCCAGAAGCTCCAGCAGGGAGGTCTGTCAGGGTCAGGGGTGTTGTAACTAAAATTCCCTTTTTCCTTCTCTGATCCTGGCAGGAAAAGGGAATTCAGGGCTGGAATCCATAGGAAAATTCCCAACTCCTTGAGTGTTGTCCCTGGGCCTTTCCCAAGCCAATCTCTTCCAGTGAGAGATCCCGCAGAACATCTGGAGCTCCCTCCTTCCCTGAACTCTGCCTGGAATGGATCCCTCTGGATTTCTCCAAGGAAAAACCCTTTCTCCATGATTCCCACCTCAAGGAAAAGGTGACAAATCCCTGTTTGATGGGAACATCCCGAGCCGGGGACACTTCCACTCTTCCCACTTGGAGGCTCCTTCAGGACCTGGAGCCCATCCCACGGAGCTCCAGCCACCCCTGACTGCTCTTCCCAAATTTCCCAAAAAACCCGGGTCCCGTTTCCTTGGGATGAGGGTGATGGGTGATGTTGGGATGCGAGAAGCCAGCGGAGCGGTGACGCGGGGACACGGTGACACCGGGACAGGACACGTGCTGGGACCCTGTCTCCTTGTAGGCATCAATCCCTTCCCAGATCCTGCGGCACCTCGGGATCATCTGGGATCAAGGGCTGGAAGGGTCTTCTCAATGCAGCCCCCCAGAATTCCCAGTTTTCCATGGCTCAGCCTCGCTGAGCTCTCCCAAGGCTCTGCTGGTGGGAAAGGTCCCCAACCTCAGCCTGGTGTCCTTTGAGAACCTGGGAGAATTCCATGGAAACCCAGAAGGGAGGGGATCCAGGAGATCCCACTGTGCCTGACCCCTGCAGCAGCCTCTTCCCACGGGAAGTGGAATCCATGGAGCCCTGTGGGAGGGAGGGTGGAGAATGCAGGGGTTGTGGCCATTGGCAGCCTGGCCACCTCCATTGCAGTCCTGGCCACCTCCATCCCAATCCTGGAACCTCCATCCCAATCAATCCTGGCACCTCCATCCCAATCAATCCTGGAATCTCCATCCCAATCCTGGAACCTTCATCCTAATCCTGGAATCTCCATCCCAATAAATCCTGGCACCTCCATCCCAATAAATCCTGGCACCTCCATCCCAATAAATCCTGGCNAATAACCTGTGGAAGTTCCCTGGGATCCCTCGGCTGTGCTGTCGGGAAGGAGGGAATGTCCTCATCCCACCTGGACAAGGACCAGGAGCTTCCAGGTTTGGAATGGCGGCTCCAAACACCCCCAAACCCCTGGATTATTCCCAATTTTATCCCTTTCTGCAGTGCAACAGGCAGGAAATGCCAGAGCTGTGCCGGGAGCGGGGACACCTTGGGAATGCCAAAAGTTGGGAGCTGCCATGGGAGCAGAGTCTGGGGACGTTTGGGAATGTGGATTTGGGAATTTTTGGGAAGCACACATGGTTATCCCTTGGGAAAAACATCCAGAGGGGACCAGGCTGGAGCAGGGATGGAGAGGAAACCCAAAGGGGTCTCAGGCTCCAGCTGGGATTTGTCTGGAGTGGTTTTGGGATTGGGATTTATCCATGAGCTCTGCCCTGGCCCGTCCCGGAGCAGGGACAATCCGGAGCAATCCCGGTGTCCAGAAGCTCCAGCAGGGAGGTCTGTCAGGGTCAGGGGTGTTGTAACTAAAATTCCCTTTTTCCTTCTCTGATCCTGGCAGGAAAAGGGAATTCAGGGCTGGAATCCATAGGAAAATTCCCAACTCCTTGAGTGTTGTCCCTGGGCCTTTCCCAAGCCAATCTCTTCCAGTGAGAGATCCCGCAGAACATCTGGAGCTCCCTCCTTCCCTGAACTCTGCCTGGAATGGATCCCTCTGGATTTCTCCAAGGAAAAACCCTTTCTCCATGATTCCCACCTCAAGGAAAAGGTGACAAATCCCTGTTTGATGGGAACATCCCGAGCCGGGGACACTTCCACTCTTCCCACTTGGAGGCTCCTTCAGGACCTGGAGCCCATCCCACGGAGCTCCAGCCACCCCTGACTGCTCTTCCCAAATTTCCCAAAAAACCCGGGTCCCGTTTCCTTGGGATGAGGGTGATGGGTGATGTTGGGATGCGAGAAGCCAGCGGAGCGGTGACGCGGGGACACGGTGACACCGGGACAGGACACGTGCTGGGACCCTGTCTCCTTGTAGGCATCAATCCCTTCCCAGATCCTGCGGCACCTCGGGATCATCTGGGATCAAGGGCTGGAAGGGTCTTCTCAATGCAGCCCCCCAGAATTCCCAGTTTTCCATGGCTCAGCCTCGCTGAGCTCTCCCAAGGCTCTGCTGGTGGGAAAGGTCCCCAACCTCAGCCTGGTGTCCTTTGAGAACCTGGGAGAATTCCATGGAAACCCAGAAGGGAGGGGATCCAGGAGATCCCACTGTGCCTGACCCCTGCAGCAGCCTCTTCCCACGGGAAGTGGAATCCATGGAGCCCTGTGGGAGGGAGGGTGGAGAATGCAGGGGTTGTGGCCATTGGCAGCCTGGCCACCTCCATTGCAGTCCTGGCCACCTCCATCCCAATCCTGGAACCTCCATCCCAATCAATCCTGGCACCTCCATCCCAATCAATCCTGGAATCTCCATCCCAATCCTGGAACCTTCATCCTAATCCTGGACCCTCCATCCCAATAAATCCTGGCACCTCCATCCCAATAAATCCTGGAACCTCCATCCCAATCAACCCTGGAACCTCCATGCCAGTCCTGGAATCTCCAGGACATGGAATCTTGGAATCTCCATCTGAACCCTGGAACCTCCATCCCAATCAGTCCTGGCCACTTCATTCCCAAACTTGGCCACCTCCTTCCCAATCCTGGCCACCTCCACAATCCTGGTGACCTACTCTCCAGATGGGGCAACCTCCTCCTCCAACTTGGCCACCTCCTCCCTAATCCTGGCCACCTCCTTCCCAAACTTGGTCACCTTCTCTCCAAACTTGGCCAACTGCTCCTCAATCCTGGCCACCTCCTTCCCAATCCTCGTCACCCCTTCACAAACCTGGCCACCTCCTCCCTAAACTTGGCCACCTCCTCCTCAGTCCTGGCCACCTCCTCTCCAAAAGTGGCCACCTTGTCCCCACCCCTCCCTGCCACACAAATCCCCTCTATTCCCACCCTCCCTCGCTCAGCAATTCCAATCCCCTTTTTCCTTCCCTCCCCACACCCAATTCCCTCGGTTTTCATCCCAAATCCTGGCTTCTCGTGGGAATTTCCCCGGGAAAGCCCCCAAGCCTACAAGGAAACAGGGGGTGTTTTTCCAAGCTTTTGCTGGGATGTGACACCACTTCCGGACACGGAATTCATTTAGGATCGGAGAAAAAGAGGCAGCTTTACCCTAAAAGGAACTAAAACCCCAAAGGGCTCAAGTTTCTTCTCCTTCTCCCTCAGATCTGTGGGAATACAAAGGAATTCATGGAATTGCAGAGCAGCACTGGAAACGCTCCCTTTGGAAGCTCAAATCCCGCTTCCCGGGAGCCTTTTGGGGTTAAAGAGAAACAAAGGAACGAGCAAAGGCACCAAAAAAACCCTTGGAAACGTTTCCCTCGGATCCAGAGCTCCAGGCTGGGACACTTGGGGTGCTCCTGGGACTCACTGGAAACCAGCACCCTTTGGAAAAGCCCTGCCTCAGCTGGAGCCCCAAACTGGGATATTTGGGATGCTCCTGGATGTCCCCAGGAGCCGGAACCCCTTGGAAAATCTCGCCTGAGTCCCAAAATGGGACATTGGAGATGTTTGGATCCAGAGCCCCAAAATGGGACATTTGGGATGTTCCTGGAAGTCCTGAGGAGCCAGAAGCCCTTGGAAAATCTTCCCTGGGCTTGGATATGGAGCCCCAAACTGGGACACTTGGGATGTTCCTGGAAGTCCTCGGGAGCTGTTGGAAAAGCTCCCTTGAGCTCAGATCCAGAGCCCCACGCTGGGACATTTGGGATGTTCCTGGAAATCCCCAGGAGCCAGGAACCGTTGGCAAAGCTTCCCTGAGCTCGGATCTGGAGCCCCAAACTCGACATTTGGGATTCTCCTGGGGAATCACTGCAAGTCCTTGGCAAAGCTTCCCTGAGCTCGGATCCAGAGCCCCAAACCGGGATCATTGGGATGTCCCTGGAAGTCCCTGGGAGCCAGGTCCCTTTGGAAAAGCTCCCCCTGGCCCGGCTCTAGAGCCCCAAAGCCTCGGAACTCTCCTGGAAGCCACCTTGGAGATTTATCAACGCCAAGGAAAACTCTTGGAAAAGCTGGAAATCTGTGGCTGGGATTTAACTGGAAAAGCCCTTGGAATGGGCAAAGCTCCCACAGTTCTGGACTTGGAGCCTCCTTCCAAATTCCAGAGGAAAATACAAAGCTCTACCTGGGAATGACCTGGAGAAATCCTGGGCCCTCCACATCCCAAATTCCTGGGAATTAAACCGTGATCAGATTGCTCCGATCAGCTGGAAAAGACAAAGCAGCTGGGGCAGGGGTTTTGGGATGTTTGGGATGCTCCCGGGGAGTCCCAGAGGTTGGGAAGATGGATCCAATCGGGATTATGGAGGGCGGGAGCCTGGCAGGGCTGGGCAGCCACTCCTGGGCACAGGGGGACACGGGACAGGAACGTCGCGGGAATTTTGCGGGAATGTCACCTGGAGCAGTGAATCCAGAGCTGGAGCTGGCTCCGGGTATGGAACGTGGCTCCCAAAATCCTGGGAATGGCCGTGTCCCCAATGACACACACACACCTGTCACGGTCACCGTCAGCTTTATTGGGGACACGGGTGTCACACACGGAACGCGCTCGGCCTCGCGCGGCTCCCAGCAGCGGGAGTGGCTCCGGCACATCCCGAACCTCTCCCGCGGCTCTGCGGGGTTTTCCAGGATCCCGGGTTTTTCCAGGATCCTGCCACCGCTCCAGGAATCCCGGACAGGAATTCCAGCTGGGTCGGGGTGGGCTCTGCGCCCAGGGAACAAGAGGGAATCGCCTCGAGGTGAAGTTGGACTTTGGGAAAATTCCTTCCCGAAAAGCTGAGGAAGCGTTGGAATGGGATGCGTGGGGAAGGGGTGGAATCCCCGTTCCCGGCGGGATTAAAAGCCGTGTGGATGTGGCACCTGGGGACACGGGGCACTGCTGGGGGTGGTTGGACTCTAGGAGCGATTTTCCAACCTCAACAATTCCAGGGTTTTGGGTTAAACACGAGGAAGCTGCTCTTGGACACGGCCACCACAGGGCCACCACGGATGCAGGGAAGTTGTCCCCTTGCTCCGCTGCCATTGTCACCATCCTGGGTGTCCCTGGTCCCGGGATTGTCACTGTCAGTGGCCTGAACTGCGAGCTGATGTTCCCATTGTCAGAATTCCTTGGGCTCTTTCCCAGTCCCTCGGCTCAAAGGTCCTTCCGTGGACGCCCGGCTTGGGAGGAGACAGAGCCGGAGTTAGAGCTAGGGAAAAAGTCATGGATCCGGCTTCCCGGGGTTCCCAGCGAGGATTCCCTCAGGGATCGGTCAGGGAAAGGTGCTGGGGAGCGTTCTGGAGCAGGGAGTTCCCTGAGCTTGCATGGAATTGCTGGGAACTCAGGACGAATGTGGGGAGGGAGGAATTCCAGGATGATTCCCGAATGGCAGCTGCTCCGCCAATCCCATGGAGCCAGAACTGCTGGAAGGGCTGGGAGGGATCAGGTATGGGAACATCAATGTCCCCATTCCCAGATTCCAGGACACCTCAGTGTCCTCTTCTGGGGACTCCAGGCCACCTCCCTGTCCCCATCCCTGTGGAACTCCAGGTCACCTCAGTGTCCCTGTTCCTTGTGGAATTCCAAGGTCCCTCAGTGTCCTTTTGGGGACTCCAGGTCATTTCCCTGTCCCTATCCCTGCAGAATTCCAGGGTCCCATCCCTGTGGGTCTCCAGGACACCTCAATGTCCCCATTTGGAACTCCAGGTCACCTCAGTGTCCCCATCCCTGTGGGATTCCAGGCCACCTCTGGCACCTGGCAGCTCTTGAGGACATTCAGGTGACACTTCCATTCTCTGGACAATTCCAGAGCCTGGAAAACGCGTCTCAAACTGCGTCACCCCCTCTTACCTAACCCTGCTCCCATTATTCCCTGAATTCGCAGCAATTCCATAAAAAACACCAGGAGAACTCGGACAATGCGGGAGATCAGCCGCCATCATTAAAAATTCCGTTCACCACCGACTTCCCGGGAAATGTTTCGAACCTTTGACATCCCAAAACTCGGGAGATGAAAGGCCGTGACTTTCCAAAAAGGGAAAAAAACCGGGAATGTGGGACTCTGCGGGATGGCTGGAAGGGCTGGATTCCGGCGGGGAGCGAGAACGGGATGTACGGGAAAACAGGAGGCTCCGGGAGCTGGATGAGGGGGCACGGAGCCCTGGCAATTGCAGGGATCGCAGGAAAGGCAGGAAGAGACAATGGAGAAGGGGCGATCCTTGAAATCGGTGGAATTGCTCCAGGGGAAAACCGGGAGATTGGATGGACAGGGATGGAAGGGATGGGGACACGGAAAGGTTCCGATGTCACCAGGGGCTGGAGGATTCCCAGCAGGGAACCCCAAACCACGGTGGGATCCTGGCAGGGCTTGGAAAAGCCCGGAATTCCCAAAATTCCAGCGCTGCTGGAGATTGGCACAGCCCCGATTCCAGAGGATCCCTTGGGATGAGGGAGGGGACCTTGGGTGACACCCGGCTCCGCAGGGAATGACACCCTCGGGCAGGGAGACACCCCCACATCCACTCCCAGTATTCCCAGTTTGGACCTGCTGGGACAGGCCAGAGGGACCCAGGACCCTTTGTCCCCAAGGCCACCACCTGAAATGTCACCTCCTGTGCCAGCGCCACGTGCAGGGAGCAGCTGTGGCTGGGATGGTTTGGTTGGAAAAGCTTTTCCCGTGGGAAGGGCTGCCCCTGATCCAGAGCTCCTGGCACCTTGCTGAGCCCTGGCGCCCACGGGTGACACTGGGTGACACTGGATGACAGTGGGTGACACCGGCTGATGGCGGCTCTGTGGGGCCGCACCTGAAAGGGCAGGACAAGACTTGGAATTTTGGGTCTCTTCCTGCTGGGATTTAATATTCCCAAGCTTTTTAAGGATTTGGGCTCCAATGTGGAAGGTTTGGGGTCGTTTTAGGCTGAGGTGGGTGAGGCAGAACCAGGGTGGAGTTGGTGTCACCATGTCCTGTCCACGGGGTGCCATGGGCCACCTTTGTCACCTCCTGAGTGGGACAACACCTGGAGATCCTCAGAAATGGAAAAGCCCTGGAAAAATCAATCCTTGGTGCTTGGCCAGGAGTGAACACGGAGTGGGTGACGCAGGACTCGACACTGTCACCACAGCATTGTCATTGTCACCACAGCATTGTCACCATGGCATTGTCATTGTCACAATGGCATTGTCACCACAGCATTGCCATTGTCACCACATCATCATCGTCACCACGGACTTGTCACCTGTCATTGTCACCACAGCATCGTCATTGTCACCACAGCATTGTGCCCACAGCATTGTCATCATCACCACAGCATCGTCATTGACACCACCGTGTCATCATTGTCACCACAGCATCATCGTTGTCACCACGTCGTCATTGTCACCACAGCACCATCACTGTCACCACAGCATTGTCACCACAGCATTGCCACTGTGACCACAGTATCACCATGACCACAGTGTCACCACCATTGTCATTGTCACCACAGCGTCATCATTGTCACCACAGCATTGTCACCACAGCATCCCCATTGTCACCACATCATTATCACCACAGCATCGCCACTGTCACCGCAGCATGGTCATTGTCACCACAGCATGGTCATTGTTACGTCATCATTGTCACCACGGCATCATCACTGTCACCTCAGCATCGCCATTGTCACTATAGCATTGTCACCACAGCATTGTCATTGTCACCACGGCATCGCCATTGTCACCACGGCATCGCCATTGTCACCACGGCATCGCCATTGTCACCACGGCCCTGTCACACAGGGAGGGGAGGACATGGAGTAACGGGGAAGGCGGAGCGGGGGGAGCAGCCACAACCACGACGCGCCGGGAGCCCCCCCACAACTCCTGCCGATGTTCCGGCCCCTCCACCGAGCTCCTGAAGCTCTGAGATGTCCCTCAAAGCCACATCCGGGTCCTCGGCAGCATCACCCGCCCTGTCCCCAACCCCAGCCGCGCCCGGCTCTTACCGTGCGGCCACCACCGGCGACTTCTTGCCGGGATCCAGGGCGGAGCCGGCCGGTTCCTCGCCCAAGGAGCGCGTGTCCTTGTTGAGCTGCTGGAGGCGGGAGCTCAGCTCGCTGATCACAGTTGGTTTGTCCTCTTCGGCCCCGTGGCCGGGCCTGCTCTCCATGGGGTCCCCCCATAGCTTGGACCTTCTCTGAAAGAGGTAGCGTGGCCGGGCCGCGCTGGTGGCCGCCAGCGTGGCCGCGTGGTGCTGGGAGATGAGCTCGCTGTCCGAAGACTGCTTCAAAAGTGGGTCCCTGAAAGTAACCGGCCCCTTGCTGAGCTGGGACTTGAGTTTGGGCTTTGGAGGCACTGGTGGCTTCTCGAGTAGAAAAGTTTGGCCGTCGGCGAAGGACGTGTAGGTGTCGGTGGGCTCGCCGCTCTCCGAGGACAGCGTGGACATGCTGGAGACCGTGGAGATGGTGCTCGTGGTCTCCAGGTGGTGGTCGCTGGAGCTCCTGGTGTCCACCTCTTCCACTCCCGAGTCCGCCGCCGACTCCGGGGCCGCGGGGGCGTCCGAGGGCTTCCCTGAGGGTGTCGCGCTGGGGGGAGAAGGTGCTACTGCTGCCGCTGGCAGGGACGGCGTGCCGGGCGCGGCCAGGTGGCTCACGGGGGTGCCGGGGGTGGTCACCAGCACCCCGTTGGCGAATTCATCCGGGGGTGGCACCAGCCCGATCTTGGCCAGCTCCTCGCGGGTCTCCTCGTCGCTGGAGGACAGCTGGGCCGGCGGGAGGGTCACCGTGTAGGGCTCCACCTCCTCCTCCGAGCTGCCCTGGCCCAGCGCCTTCTCCGAGGCCGGGCTGGCCGGCGGCTTCCCCACAGGGCTGGGCTGGGGCTCGGCCTTGGGGGACTCGACCGGCTCCGCGCAGACCTCGGGCACGGCCGGGCTCTCCTCTTTGATCTCCAGGCCTATCTCGTCTTGACCATTACTGGTGGCGTGGACCATGATGAGGCCAGCGGTCTTCTGCTGCGACGTGTCCACGATGCTGATAATCATGGACTTCTTGTCCTCGGGTTTCTTCTCCTCCTTGCCCGGCGGCTCCACTCGCACCTCGGGCTCCTTCCGCAGGGTGGCCGGAGTCCCCCAGGGGCTCTTGGTGGGGGTCAGAGCGCCGGCGTCAGCCGCCATCACCGCCTTCCCTCCGGGGGAGTAGGCGGGGGACACCAAGCTCTCCAAGTCCCCCCTGTCCGGTTCTTTGGTTTGGATGTCCACAAACAGGGGCGCGGCTCTGTCCGAGTCGGGGCTGTGGATCGGGGTGGGCGACCGGGATGGGACTTGAGTGGACAGCGCCCGTTCCCTTGCGGCCAGCGCCAGCGCCAGGGGCGAGTTGGGATCCAGGGGCTTTCCCGTCAGGGGGTGGATGAAGGTCGAGGAGGAGCTGCTGATTAATGGCTTTAAAGCTGACACGGGGGACGGCAGGAGGACATCCCGGCTGCCCAGGAGCCGCTCGTCGATGGAGCGCGACTGCTGCAGCGACGGCATCTCGCTGCCGCCCGGCGCCGGCCCCTCGATGGCTCCCACCGACAGGAACACCGTGGATTTCCTCCTCTCGTCCAGCCGCCGGTCCCGGTCCTTCATGACGCCGGCGGCGATGGCGGTGGCGAAGGGGAGGCCGGCGGCTTCCACCTGAGCGATGCCGGGGTGGTGCTGGTATTCCAGGCGGTGGCTCCGGCGCGTGGGGGACGGCTCCCGGGAGGAGTAGCCGCCGGTGATGGCCAAGGCCGCCCGTTCCTGGGCGTCCTCCACCTGGAGCTGCTTGACCAGGGGACTCTTCTTCCTCTGCGGCTTGGTGGGGGCGAAGAGGCTGACGTTGAACTGGCCCATGTTGGCGTAGGGGTTGTCGATGACCCGGCCCTTCCTCTTGAGCTTCTCCGGAGGCGTCGCCGCCGGGCCGGGCCGCGGGATCTCGGTGGGTTCCACGGGGAGGTGGGAGGAATCCTGGAGGATTATCATGGAGCGGGCCCTCTTCTGCCGCTCGGGGTAGGGCATGGAGCCCCTGGCCTGGTCGTACATCTCGGCCGCGCTCAGCACCTGCGGCAGCCCGTGCAGTTTGGCTTCCAAGCCCGGCTTGAAGCTGNGTGGCCTTCCCGGACCGTGTCCGTCATGGAGGTGCTCCGCGGGAACTTCCCGTCCAGCAAGGACGCGGCCAGTTTCTCGTCTTCCCCTGGAAAACAAGGAAAAGGGGGGAGTCGGGGAGGGGCTTCTGGTCTCCAGGTGGAAAACGAGGAAAGGAGTGGAGTCAGGGAGAAGTTTCCCATCTTCCACCTGGAAAACAAGGAGAGCTAAAGTCAGGGATGAGTTCTTTGGTCTCCACCTGGAAAACAAAGGAAACAATGGAATCAGGGATGAGTTCCTGGCCTCCAGCTGGAAAAGGAGGAGAGAAGTGAAGTCAGGGAAGGAGTTTCTTGTCTTCCCCTGGAAGAGGGAAAAGAGCAAAGTCAGGGATGCGTTCCTTGTCTCCACATGGAAGACAAGGGAAAGAGTGGAGTCGGGGAGAAGTTTCTTGTCTTTCCCTGGGAAACAAGGAGAGCTAAAGTTAGGGATGAGTTTTTGGTCTCCACCTGGAAAACAAGGGAAACAATGGAATCAGGGCTGAGTTTCTTGTCTTCCTAAGGAAAATGGGGAAGTCAGGGGTGAGTTCCTTGTCTCCACTGGAAAGACAAGGAGAGAAACGGAGTCAGGGATGAATCTGTTGTCTCCACATGAAAAACAAGGAAAAGAGCCAAGTCAGGGACGAGTTTTTGGTCTCCAAGTGGAAAACAAGGGAAAGAGTGGAGCTGGGGAGAAGTTTCCCATCTTCCACCTGGAAAACAAGGAGAGAAATGGAATCAGGGATGAGTTTCTGGTTTTCACATGCAAAACAAAGAAAAGAGCAAAGTCAGGGAAGAGCTCCTCATCTTCCACCTGGAAAACAAGGAAAACAATGGAATCAGGGATGAATTTCTTGTCTTCCCAAGGAAAACAAGGAGAGAAGTGAAGTCAGGGATGAATTTGTCGTCTCTGGAAAACAAGGAAAAGAGTGGAGTCAGGGAGAAGTTTCTCATGTTCCCCTGGAAAACAAGGAGAACAATGGAATCAGGGATGAGTTCCCCATCTCCACCTGGAAAACAAGGAAAGCAGTGAAGAGAACATTCCCGGAGAATTCCCAGGCTGGGACAAACTGGGAACTGGCTGGGGTTGTTCCTCCCACCCCACTTTGTTCCCGAGACTTTTCCTCTTTCCAAGCCTCGCTTGGAGCAACTTCCAGTGGAAGCTCTGAGACTGGAGGAACCAGCCAGAATTCCCAGAGAAGCTGTGGCTGCCCCTGGATCCCTGGAGGTGCCCAAGGCCAGGCTGGAGCACCCTAGGATAGTGGAAAGTGTCCCATGGAAAGGCCGGGAATGGGATGAGCTTTGAGGTCACCCCAATCCAAACCATTCCACGATTCCATGAGAGCCTCCTCACAGCCACATTCCCATGGGATCAGCTCCCCCCCGGGAGTCTTTCCCACCCCTTCCCGAGCAGCTCCGGTGACGGAAGTGCCGCCAACGTGCCAGACATCCAAGTGCCACCGGCACGGGCGCGGCTCCCGTCACACTTCCCGCTTTCCCGAGGGGTGACATCTGTTCCCGAGTGCCAGACTGAGCCCGGCAGGGTCTAGCAGGAATTCCTGCTTTTTCAGGGAATACTCAGAGACGCTGCGAGGATTAGGATGGAAAAGCAGGAAGGATCAGGGGTGGGTTGGGATGATTTAAGAGCCTTCCCAACCCGAGCCATTCCATGATCCTAAAATCCATTCACGCCACAATTCCCTCCCTCCATTCCCAGCTCCAGCCTCATTCCCAAGCCCGGATCCGCCGTGCTCACCCGTCCTTTGGGAAAATTCCTCCTTCCCAATCCCTGCTCCGCTCTTCCCAAGCTTTCAAACCGCTCTGGAGAGGATTTGGGCTTTTTTTTTTTTT
>VXAX01001776.1:26765-41331 GCA_013399835.1 Leptocoma aspasia
TTTTTTTTTTGGCCTCTGGAGCTTTTCCTTTATGGAAAACGCTCTTCCAGTGGCACTGAAAGGCTCCGGCAGCTCCGCCCGGAATCCGTCAGCGATTCCACCCGAGGCAGAATCCAATGGGGACAAAAGGGAGGAATTTGGCACTGAAATTCCATCCCATGCTGTTGGTCGTGCTGGAAACTGGGCTATTTTTGGGAATCGGGGATGTGCCGTGGGAATAAAGAACCAGCAGCACGGAACAGGTTCAAAGGAAGCCTGGACAAAGCCATGGAAAATGTGCCTTTTCCAAGCTTTTTTGAAATCCCAGAGCTGAGGCCAGCAGGGGAATTCACGAGGATGATCCCATCCTTGCCCTTTTCCCCTTGGGAATCTGGGATCCTGCACTAGATGGAGCTGTGGAATGTTCTGGGAGCAGCAGGAAGATCCCAAAAAAAACCCCCAGTCCTGCCTTTCTGGAAATTTCTGGGAATGGACACGGGAGGTGACACGGGGATATTTGGGAAGCTCTGAGCTCCATCCCTGGGCCTGGAATGTCCCAGGGTATGGAACAGGAGAGTCATCCTGGGAATGTGGTGTCTGGCTGGGCAGGAAATCCAGTGGGAAAGCGGGATCTTCCCTCTGGAATGTCCTGGGCGTGGCTGCCGGATCAGGGGTGACATTGGGACATCCAGTCCTTGGATCCAGCCCTTGGATCCAGCTCTCCTCCATTGTTCCCTAAATGAGGAGGGGACACCATGGAAAAATCAAATCCAAGGAATTGTCGAATGTAGGGAAAACTATGGGAAACCAAATCCCAGGAATTGCCAAGCGGAAGGGGCATTGGAAATCCACATCGCAGGAATTCCCAAAGGTAGGGAACACCATGGAAAAACCACATCCAGGAACTGCCATGTTCAGGGAATATGATGGAAAATCACATCCAAGGAATTGCAAAATGCAGGGAATACCATGGAAAACAACATCCAAGGAATTGCCACGTTCAGGGAATTTTCGAGGGCAGGGAATGCTATGGAAAACCACATCCCACAAATTGCCATGATCAGGGAACACTATGGAAAACCAAATCCAAGGAATTGCCAAAAGTAGGGAATACCATGGGAAACCAAATCCAAGGGATTGCCAAGTGGAAGGGGCATTGTGGAAAACCACATCCCAGGAATTCCGTGTTCATTCCCACCCAGCATTCCAGGCCTGGAGCAGCTCCCTGTGGCAGCAGCTGAGCCACAGCCATGGGATCATCCCCAGATCATCCCTTGGTTTTCCAGCCATTCCCGGGAGGAGTGGCTGAGTCACCTCAGGTGTCACCTCAGCAGCAGTTCCGCTCCCAGATCCTGGAACTGCTCCTTGGATCTAGGCAGGATTCCCTGGAAAAGCGAGCTTGGAGCCACTATGGAATGGAGGAGGAACCATTGGAGATGACTTTGGGAATGTTCCTCAGGGATGTGTCCAGCTGGATCGGGAATATCTCCAGGGAAGGAGATTCCACTGCCTCCACAGCCTGGATGTTCTTTCCATGGAAAAACCATGGAATGGTTTGGGTGGGAAGGGACCTCAGAGCCCATCCCAATCCCATCCCATTCCAAGGGCAGGGACAATTCCACAGCCCCAGGGTGCTCCAGCCTGGCCTTGGACATTCCAGGGATCCAGGGGCAGCCACAGCTGCTCTGGGAATTCCAGCCCANAGTGTCACAGTTGGGTCACCCCAGATTTTTTCCTTCTCCAGGCTGGACAATCCCAATTTTCCCAGCTTCGGATCATCCTGGTTCCTCCTCTGGACTTGCTCCAACAATTCCATGTCCTGTCCTTTCCTCATCTTCCCATCCCTCCAGGATCTGCTCCAGGAGCTCCACGTCCTTCTTGTCCCATGGATCCCAAACCTGGATCCAGCACTCCCTGTCCTGCTGGGAATGCTCTTCCCAATCCATCCCTGGATCCCACTGGCCTCAGGGACAACATTTTCCACCAGATCCTTCTCTGCTGAGCCGCTCCCAGCGGATCCTTTGGAATTTCAGTGGAATTTCTGGGTTCAGGGAAGGTTTTTCCCGAATTCCGGGGCTGTTGTTGTCTCCTCCTGCCCGAATCCTTCCCCCATCCCAGCCGCCGTGGCCGAATTCCTACAGAACCTTGGGAGAGGAAGAAATTCCTCCCAGGAATTTCAAGGAGCATGGAAAAGCAGGATCTGTTTATTCCCAGCACGGATGCTCCAGAGCCGAGCTTTATTTTACTTTTCGTGGAATGCTGGGATCTGCCTGGGAATCTCCAGAGGGGAACAAAAGCCACCAGCGATCCCCTGGGAGCAGCCTGGAATCAGCTGTGGAATTTTGGGATTGGGCTCCGTCCCTGCAGCACCTGGAGCCTGGAGATGCTCCTGGAATTCCCAAGGGAATTCGTCCTTGGAAAAGATACCTAAAGGATCCTCAGAGGTCCCCAAAAGGGAGCAGATCCAGAACATCTGGCTCTGGGACAGAATTCCCAGAGAAGTTGTGGCTGCCCCTGGATCCCGGGAAGTGTCCAAGGCGCTGGAGGAATCTGGGATGCTGGAATGTGTCCCTGCCCATGGAAGGGATGGGAATGGGATGGGATTAAGGTGCCCAAACCATTCCAGGATTCCCACCTAAACCATTCCAGGTTTCCACAGAATCTCAATCCCTGTTCCCTGTGTCCTGGGAAAGCACAGGGTGTCCAAACCTTCTCCTTCCTGGTGAACCTGGAATTTTGGGAGCCGCTCCAGGCTCTCAGGAGGGATGGGAGAAGTGGGAATATCCTCTGGGAAAAGTCCCAAACGTCCTCCCGTTCCCAGGAATTTTCAACCCCAAATCAAGCCATCCCTTTGCTGTTTTCCATGGAGTTCCAGCTCTCTGCTCCCCTCCAACCCCACCCGGAGCCATGGGAGACTCCCGCGTTTCCCATGGAACACTGGGACATCTCTGGGATCGAATTCCAGAGCTCGGGAATAAAGAGCTGGAATCCAAACGGAGCCACCAGTAAGGACCAGTAAGGACCAACTCCCAGCATCCGGAATGACTTCCCTGGAATGGGAATGACACTCCCAGCATAGCCTGGCAACCCCCGGCGCCATTCCTGGCACATTCCATGGAATTAATTTCCAAGGAAAACACAAAGCTCCCGGGGCCACCATGGAAGCTCCTGTTGCCATTGCCATAACAGCCCAAATCCCTGGAAAACCTCATTCCATGCATTCCTTAGGGATGGATAACGATCCCAGCGCTGCATCCCAAGGCTGGGATGAGGGAGTGAATCCCAAAAAAAGACCTGGGACAGGAGGGTGCAAATTCAGGAGTGGGAAGGGGGAGGGAATCCGCATCCTGTGGAGCCCAGGGATGGGAATTTCCATCCTTGGGTGTCCAGGGATGGGAATTTCCATCCTTGGGTGTCCAGGGATGGGAGTTTCTGTCCTGTCACGTGCAGGGTTGGGAATCTCCATCCTTTGGTATCCACGGTTGGGAATTTCCATTTTTTGATGTCCAGGAATGGGAATCTGTCCTGCCGTGTCCAGAGATGGGAATTTCCATCCTTTGGAGCCCAGGGACGGGAATCTCCGTCCTGTGGCATCCAGGGATGGGAATCTCCAATTTTTGGTGTCCAGGGATGGGAATCTCCATCCTCCGGCACCCGGGATCAGCCCAGGATTCCCAGAGCAGCTGTGGCTGCCCCTGGATCCCTGGAAGCGCCCAAGGCCAGCTTGGAGCACCCTGGGATAGCGGGAGGTGTCCCTGCCCTTGGAATGGGGTGGAATTCGGGAATCTCTAAGATCCTTCCCGCCCAAACCATTCCAGGATTCCACCCCAGATGTCGCTTTAACGCCAGGACACTTCCCAGCCCCCCCAGCATTCCCGATGGTCCTGAGGGGTCACAAATCCCTCCCATCCCTCCAAAGCCAGCGGCTCCACCCCTCTGGAATTCTCTCCGGGAGCCATGGCAGCTCCGCAGTCTCTGGAGTGTTTTTAACTCTGCTGCCGGAGCAGATGGCGCTGGCAGAAATCTTGGAAGTCTGACAGGAATTATCTTCCCTCCCCTTCCCCCCACTCCTTCCCATTTTCCTCCAAATATTCCTCCCATCCCGTTTTTTTTTTTTTCTTCTTTNTTTTTTTTTTTTCTTCTTTCCCAGGCAGCCGGGGGGTTAACCACCTTTTATCCCGGGAATTTTTACTGGAAATCTTTTTGATCTTTTCTCCCAGTTTTTCTTCCAGACAGGGGTTAACCACCTTTTATCCTGGAAATTTTTCCAGGAATTTTTTTTAATTTTTTCTCCCAGTTTTTCTTCCAGCCAGCCAGGGGTTAACCACCTTTTATGCCGGGAATTTCCCCCCTCCCTCCCCCAGAATATTTTTGATCTTTTCTCCCTGGGAATCTGCAGCGGAATACGCAAATGCCAGGGAGCATTTCTTCCCGAAAAAAAAACCCCCATCCGATCTTTTCCATCTCCTTCCTCGCCCGTGCAGGGATTTTTCTCCTGGAATCAAGTGACTGCGCAGCTCCCGGCCGTGGGTGTGGAATGACAGCTCAAGGACTTCTAATTCCAGCCCCATTCCCACCCGATTCCTCCCTCTCCGCCTCTTTTCCATCCCCGTTTTCCTGGAATTCCACACGGGAATGGTTTCTTCCAGGAGCTGCTCTGGGTTTTGGGTTGGGTCCCCTCCGTGCCAGGGGTTGTCCCACTGGGGACGGGGATGGATCTGGTGCTCCTGGATGGGGTTTTTCCCTGGATTTTTTTGTCGGGATGTGCTGTGGCAGCTGCAGCCATTCCTGCTTGGAGCAGGGATTCTCCAGCTGGGATTTGAGCTCTCCTGATGGAGATTCAAGGAATGGTTTTAATCCCTTTTTTCCAGGGGGGGTTTGGCTGCACGGGCTGGGAATTGCTGGGAAAGTCAGGGATAACCGGGATGTGCTGGGAATTCTCATGGGGGTATGAGCACAGAATTCCCAGATTATTGAGGCTGGGAAAGAATTCCAAGACCACCAAGTCCCAGCTGTGCCCGATCCCCACCAGAGCCCTGAGTGGAATTCCAGGAATTCCTTGGACTCCTCCAGGGATGGCGACTCCAGAGCTCCCTGGGCAGCCCCTGCCAAGGCCTGAGCGCCCTTTCCATGGAAAATGATCCCAAATCTCCGAGCTGAGCCCGGCCTGGCCCAGGCTGAGGCCGCTCCCTCTTTTCCCGGGGCTCATTCCCTGGAGCAGATCCCGATCCCCGCTGGCTCCTGGCAGGAGCTGGGCAGAGCCAGGAGGACATTCCCGATCCCTGCCCCGATCCCAGCAGAGCTCCCCTGGCCCCGATCCCGGGGCAGATCCCACTTTTCCCGGGCTCTCCCTGCACAGATCCCTGGCAGCCCCTGCCCAGCCCAGGGGGGCTCGGGGGCCCTTCCCGAGGCACTGCCGGCATTCCATGGGCAAGGATTCCACAATTCCGGAATCCTGGTGTGGTTTGGGTTGGAAGAACCTCAAAGCCCATCCACTTCTGACCCCTGGACACTTCCCACCATCCCAGGGGGCTCCAACTTTTCCTTGGGCACTGCCAGGGATCCAGGGGCAGCCACAGCTGCTCTGGCAATTCCAGCCCAGGCAGGAATTCCTTCCCAATATCCCATCCATGCCTGCCCTCTGGCACTGGGAAGCCATTCCCTGTGTCCTGTCCCTCCAGGCCTTGTCCCCAGTCCCTCTGCAGCTCTCCTGGAGCCCCTTCAGGCCCTGGAATGTGCTGGAAGCTCTCCCTGGAGCCTTCCCTTCTCCAGGAGAACATTCCCAGCTCTCCCAGCCTGGCTCCAGCCCTTAGACAATTCCATGGGTGCATTCCCAGAGGATGATCCATACAGATCCCTTCCCAAATCCTTCCCAGCTCCTCGTGGCTGCACCGGCCCTTAACCAGCTCCTTTTCCAAAGCTTCTTCCCAAACATTTTCACCCAGAAACTCCGGACACGCTTTGGGAATCCCCTGGATCCTCCTCATTCCAACGGCACCGGGGCAGGAGCCACTTCCAAGACCAAAATATGGGATAGACTAGGATAAAAGTCCTGGTTCCCCTCTGGACACCACGGGTTTGGGACGCTGGGGTGGGATTTCTCCATGTGCACACATGGATCCATCCTCCACATCCCACACAAATCATCCCATTGTATCCCAGCTCTTCCAGAGCCTTGGGAACGTCATTCCCGTGGAATTCCCGGCAGAGGAGCAGCAGCACCAGCACAATCCCTGAAACCCCCAATTTTCCTTTATTTTTTTAGGATCCGAGGACCCAGCACAACCAGGTTTGGGTTTGGTGGCACCAAAAACCTGGAATGGGGTCAAGGACTGAGTTTGGGATTGGTGGCACCAGGAACCTTTAGGGACAAGGTCAAGAACATCCCACAGTCAAGTCAGGGTTTGGTGACACCTCAAACATTTTGGGATAAGCTCAAGGAGCCACCACAGCTGGTTTTGGGGTTTGGTGGCTCCAAAAACTTTCTTGGGCAGGGTCCAGGACCCACCACAGACGGTTTTGGGTTTGGAGACTCCATAAATGTTTTGGGATAAGCTCAAGGATCCACCACAGGCAGTTTGGGGTTTGGAGATTCCATAAATCTTTAGGGACAAGGTCCAGGACCCACCACAACCAGGTTTGGATTTGGAGGCACCACAAACCTTTAGAGACAAGGTCCAAGACCTACCACAGATGGATTTTGGGTTTGGTGGCACCAGAAATCTTTGGGATCAGAATGAAGAACCCACCAGAGATGGTTTTGGGTTTGGAGACTCCATAAATGTTTTGGGATAAGCTCAAGGATCCACCACAGGCAGTTTGGGGTTTGGAGACTCCATAAATCTTTAGGGACAAGGTCCAGGACCCACCACAACCAGGTTTGGATTTGGAGGCACCACAAACCTTTAGAGACAAGGTCCAAGACCTACCACAGATGGATTTTGGGTTTGGTGGCACCAGAAATCTTTGGGATCAGAATGAAGAACCCACCAGAGATGGTTTNCAAGAAGCCACTGGAGATGGTTTTGGAGTTGGTGACATCATAGATTTTTAGGAACAAGGTCCAGAACATCCCACAGCCAGGTTTGGATTTGGAGGCACCACAAACCTTTAGAGACAAGGTCCAGGACCCACCACAACCAGGTTTGGGTTTGATGGCAGCAAAAACCTTCTGGAACGGGGTCAAGGACTTCTCACAGGTGGATTTTGGGTTTGGTGGCACCAGAAATCTTTGGGATCAGAATCAAGAAGCCACTGGAGATGGTTTTGGAGTTGGTGACACCATAGATTTTTAGGAACAAGGTCCAGAACATCCCACAGCAAGGTTTGGATTTGGAGGCACCACAAACCTTTAGAGACAAGGTCCAGGACCCACCACAGGTGGATTTTGGCTTTGGTGGCACCAAAAACTTTCTTGGGCAGGGTCAAGGAGGCACCACAGCTGGTTTGGGATTCAGTGGCACCACAAATCTTTAGGGACAAGGTCCAGGACCCACCACAGTTGGTTTGGGGTTGGTGGCACCAAAAACCTTCTGGAATGGGGTCAAGGACTTCCCACAGATGGACTTTGAGTTTGGTGGCACCAGAGATCTTTGGGAGCAGAATGAAGAACCCACCAGAGATGGTTTTGGGTTTGGAGACTCCATAAATCTTTTGGGATAAGCTCAAGGATCCCCCACATCCAGGTGCCTCCTCCAGACCTCGTCCTGCTCCTGCTAAGCCTCAACTCCGGAATTCCCAGTTCCAGAGGTGCCATTCCCGCCAGGAATGCCCAGTGCCAACGCTGGGAGTGGCAGACCCCCCTGCCCTTGGCAGAGCCGATCCGGGAATTCCTGGAATTCTCTCCCAAGATTCTCTCCTGGAATTCTCCAGTCCCACCCTCCGCTCCGAGCAGGACCAGGCATCCCTCCAAGCTGGAATTCCATGGAATACTCCAAAATCCAAGAGCTGGAGCGACCTAGGAAGGGCCGAGCCTTTCCTGCCCACTCCACATCCCACAGCGATGAATCCCTCCTCATTCCCAAGGGATTCTCCCGGGTTTTTCCTCACCTACAGACTTGGTCCGTGGAATTCCCTTCCGGAGGGACACGTGGGGCTTCTCCGTTCCCGCCAGGACCCCGGAATGTGCCATTCCCTGGCGCTCAAACAGGGACTGGAAGGGAAAAACAGGGAATTTCCAGTCTGGATTCGGCCGGGAAGGACCCGACATTCCCACCCAAACTTCCAACGGTGGGAAAACGGGAGCTCTTTCCACCAGGATGGACCTTCCTCCCCTCCACCTTCCTGCCACTCCATCCAGCGGAATTCCAAACTTTGGGATTATTCCCATCCCATCTCCCTGCCTGCTCCAGGCGGGAATCCGGTGAGGATGGCTCCGGGAGCTCCTGTCCCGCTTTTCCCGGAGCTGCCTCCCACCCGCAGCATTCCCGGCACAATCCTGAGCCTCTTCCTCCTCCTCCTCCTCCTCCTCCCTCCGCGCTTCCCCTTGGAGGCGGCACTCGGATTCTGGCAGAATTCCAGCCCCGCATCCAGCCCGGCTCTCCAGGCTCCTCCCGAGCTGCTCTTCCAGCCTTCCCTGGGAAATCCATGCAGATTCCCAGGCCCGGATGGGGATCCTGGGGACCTGAGGGAGCGCTGAGCTTCCACTGTGGATCGCCGTCTCCCAGGCTCCGCATTTCCGGGAATTCCGCTCCTGAGCCAGCTCCCCTTGGCACCACATTCCTTCCCATCCTTCTCCATGGGCTCCCTTCCGTCTCCTTGCATTCCTGGGAATCCCACTCCCCGTTCCTGGGAACGTCACTCCCCATTCCCTCCCATCCCTCTCCATGTTCTCCCATCCCTCTCCCTCATTCCGGGCCACCATTCCTGGTGGGATTCCCTCTGGCTCACACTGATCTCCTCAGTGAGATCCTCCAGATCCTTCCCATCTTTTTCCATGTGCCCTCTCCTTCCATTCCTGGGAATTCCACTCTCCATTCCTGGGAATTCCACTCTCCATTCCTGGGAATTCCACTCCCCAGTGCTTTTTATTCCTCTCCATGTCTTCCCATCCCTGTCCCACATTCCATGCCCACATTCCCAGTGGGATTTCCCCTGGCTCACACTGATCTCCGCAGGGGTGATCCTGTGGATCCCAATCCCACATTCCCTTCCCACATTCCCGGGGAATTCCCGCCGGCTCACACTGATCTCCGCAGGGGTGATCCTCCGGCTGGTCGGGCGCTGTTTCACCGTGGCCGCCCTGGAATCGGCCTCCACCAGCTCCGCCCTCAGCGCCGGCTCGGCGGCCGCCAGGATCTCATCCAGCTTCTCTGGAATCCAAGGAAAACCGGCCCAGGGGTCAGCCCGGGGATCGCTCCCTTCCCACAGCTCATCCCGGAGAACGGGGGGGATCATCCCCGCCGCTCCTCNCCGCTGGCTCACACTGATCTCCGCAGGGGTGATCCTGTGGATCCCAATCCCATATTCCCTTCCCACATTCCCGGGGAATTCCCGCCGGCTCACACTGATCTCCGCAGGGGTGATCCTGTGGATCCCATTCCCACATTCCCTTCCCACATTCCCGGGGAATTCCCGCCGGCTCACACTGATCTCCGCAGGGGTGATCCTCCGGCTGGTCGGGCGCTGTTTCACCGTGGCCGCCCTGGAATCGGCCTCCACCAGCTCCGCCCTCAGCGCCGGCTCGGCGGCCGCCAGGATCTCATCCAGCTTCTCTGGAATCCAAGGAAAACCGGCCCAGGGGTCAGCCCGGGGATCGCTCCCTTCCCACAGCTCATCCCGGAGAACGGGGGGGATCATCCCCGCCGCTCCTCTCCCCCGCCAGTGGTTTTCCATGGATTTGTGGGGGCTGATCCCACTCAACTCCATGGATGCTGTCCCGCCCCCGGATGTGCCGCATTCCAAGGAATTCTCTGTCTGACGCTAACTGGCGAATTCGTCCTGGACTTTGGGTATTCGGGATGAGCCGAGTCCTGCCAGGAGGGTGGGAGATCCAGGGAATCCCAGGACACGGAGATGTCATGTCCATGGGATCCACAAGGCTCCGGCACATCCGGCGTTTGTCTGGGATAAACTGGGATATTCCCAGCTGGAATGGACTCGGGCCCCTGAATGATCCCAACTTTCCGTGTCCGGGGCAGGATCCGCTGCCCACGGATATCGGGAATATCGGCAGAGCCACCACGGCCGCGTCCGAGCTCGGGGAATGGGGATGGGACCAGAATTCCCTGCTCCAGGATCCATCCTGGCACTTTTATCCCTTGGGAACACCAAGCTGTGCCCGGATGTGTCCCAGCGGATCCATTCCCTTGGGAATTCCAGCTGGAATCCTGAACCTCAGGATATGGGAAAGGGCAGGAGGTGGACATGGATTCATTCCCATGGGTCCCTCCTGAGCCGAGCCTATGGAATTCCCACCCGGAATGGGAAGTTGGGGCTGTTGTCTCTGTGTCACCTCCACCTGATGGCACTTCTCAGATCCAGCTGGATCCGTGTCCCAAATTCCTGCCCCGGGACAGGGACTGGGCAACTCCACCTGTGTCCAGGTGGGAATTGTGGCCCTGGGATTCCCCTGAAGCCAGGCTGGTCCTCGGATCTTCCATGGAACTGTGGGACATGGAATCCTGGAATGGTTTGGGTAGGAAGGACCTTAAAGCTCATCCCATTCCATGAGGCACCTTCCCATTATCCCAGATTTCTCCAGCCTGGCCTTGGCCACTGCCAGGGATCCAGGGGCAGCCACAGCTGCTCTGGCAATTGCAGCCCAGGCAGGAATTCCTTCCCAATATCCCATCCATGCCTGCCCTCTGGCACTGGGAAGCCATTCCCTGTGTCCTGTCCCTCCAGGCCTTGTCCCCAGTCCCTCTGCAGCTCTCCTGGAGCCCCTTTAGGCCCTGGAATGTGCTGGAAGCTCTCCCTGGAATCTTTTCTGGAAGAAAAGCATCCTGGATCCCTCTCCAGTCCTTGGGAACCTCCAGCTGATTTTCCTGATCCATGGGATCCTTGTGTGGCCCCCTCTGGATCTGCCCGATCCAGGGGAGGGTTGGGACGATCCCTCAGACACTTCCCACAGTAATTCCCGCTCGGCTTCTTCCCTGTCCCGTCCTCACTGGATCCCGTCTTCCCTGCTGGAAGAGCTGATCCCACATTCTCAGCTCCGTGGGGAACAGGGAATGGGAACCACCAGGACAGAAAATCCTGGATCAGAAAATCCCAGGATGGGTTGGGTGGGAAGGGACCTCCCATCCCACCCAGATCCAACCCTTCCGCCAAAAACTTCCCGGTTTTTCTGCGGCCCTCATGTGACATTCCTGGCACATCCTCAGGGTGGGAACAGCAGGATAATCCACCAGGAATAGTGGGATAAATGGCCTGGAACTGCCAGGAATAGCGGGATAAACAGCCTGGATTTGCCAGGAGAGGCTTTGGCTATTTGGGATAAAGCTGGACACAGTCATTCCCAAGGATCCCACATGGGATATTCCCGTGGGGAAACCCCGGAGCAGGGATCACACCTGGGAATGGCAGAGAATGGTTGGGAATTTTGGGATACAGGAGCACTCTGCCGGTGCCCAGCAGAACCCCACGTGGCCGCTCCAACTCCCGGCTCCACAATTCCTGGCATTCCAATTCCCGGCATTCCAATCCCTACTGGAGTGGCTCCAGGACACCGAAGCCGATCCCAAATTCCCGAATTCCGGCTGAATTCCCCGAGACGCTGCAGGAACAGCGACCCTCGGCATGCAAGGATCTCCCCCCAGTCTGGATCCCGCCGGATCCCAGCGGGAGCTGGCAGGAAGGGGCGGAATCCCGGGAATTTCAGTTTCACTCACCCCCTTTCCTTCTCCGCATGGAGGCTTGGAATGGGAAACAAACACAAAATCAACGGCATGGAACAATTCCCGCTCCCATTCCCGGCTCCAGCCTGGCTCTTCCCACAATTCCCGGCCTCTGGCATGCGGGATCCGGCTTGGGATGTGGGATTTGGGCAGGACACCTGGGAATTCCAGCGTTTATCCACTGGGATCGTCCCTCTGACCCGGGATTTGGGATTTATCCCAGCTCCAGGCTGGGATCATCCCTCGCCCTCCTCATGGATCCAGGGAAGCTGGAGCTGGAGCGGGATTGGCTGGAATTCCATCCCAAGCCACAGAAAAGCTCCCAGGGCAATTCCCTGCATCCAAGCCCATGGATTTTGGCACAGGAGGGATCCCGGAGCATCCTGCTGGGAATCTGCTGCTCCAAGGGGATTGGAAGGGCAAGGAAAGGGTCGGGAAGGGCACGGGGAGTGTTCGGGATCCATGGAAAACGGGGCGGGAAGCAGCTGGCAGAGCTTTCTTTGGGAATGTCCCTTTTCCTGATGGTTCCTCGGGAAGGAGAGCGGCTCCAAGCCAAATCCTGGGAATTCTGATCCACAGGAAATTCTGGAGCAAAGGATGGGAAGAGGACGGCTCCCCTGTTTTCCCTGGAATGGCTTCAGCCCATTCCTTGATCCATGGGAATGAGCACCGTAATTCCCAGAAAAAGTCATCGGAATTGTGGGATTAGAGCTGGAACTGCCTCCAGATCCTTCTCCCGGGACTGCTGCTCCCAATCCCTCTCCGGGCAAACTGGGAATTGCTGGGACGGTGGAAGGAGGAATCTGAGGATCAGGGATGGGGGAAAAGTGGGAAAAATGAGCTGGCCTGGTTCTGCTCCCAAGAATTCCCACCAAAAAAAAGAACATTTGGATTGGGAATAACGGCCTGGAAGTGCCGGGAATCAAGGGTGGGAATTCCAGGGTGGGAACCCAGGCAGAGGCTCAGGATAAAATAAATCCTGGCTGATCCAATCTTGGAATGTTGGGTCTGGCTCTGAGGAGGAGCACAGGGAGCAAGGAAAGGCTTGGAAAGCTGGGAAGGGCATGGAAAACCAGAGGGAATGGAAAAACAGGGATGGCATGGAAAACAGGGAGAGCACGGGAAAAAATGGAGAGCATGGAAAACCATGGGGAGCTTGGAAAACAGGGAGGGCTTGGAAAAGCAGAAGGAATTATAAAAGAGGGAGAACATGGAAAAACCAAGGAGGGTATGGAAAACAGGGAGAGCTTGGAAAACTGGGAAGGGCATGGAAAACTATGGAGAGCATGGAAAACCAGGATGAGCGTGGAAAACAGGGAGGGGATGGAAAACCATGGAGAGCTTGGAAAACCAGAAGGAATGGAAAACCAGGAAGAGCACGGAAAAACCAGGGAGAACTTGGAAAACAGGGAGAGCTTGGAAAACCAAGCAAGGTATGGAAAAACAGGGAGAACGTGGAAAACCAAGGAAAACTACGGAAAACAGAGAAAACCATGGAAAACAGGGGAAAACAAGGAAAACCAGGGGGAGTGTGGGATCCTGCTGAGGCTCCAGGGTGCCACATTTCCACATGGAAAATCCCAAATTTCCACAGAAGCTGGGGCAGCATTGATGGCCTCAGAGCCAGCCCTGCTGCCAGGGATTCTCCAAAGTTTCCCCAGGAATCGGGATCCCTCCATGGCCACTCCGGTGACATCTGGGGACAAAGTGCCACCGGATCCAGGAAAAGGGAAGGGATGGGGAGGGATCAGCTCCCACCCTGCCAAGGCATCCTGGGGACATCCCAGGTGGCCACGAGGGCCAGGAAAAACAACGAATTCTGGCAGTGGGAAGCAGGGAATGGTGGCAGTGGAGAGGATTTCAGGGAATCTGGGAATATGGATCGGGATGGGAAAGCAGCAGGAAATGTGGGAGTGGCAGCGGGATGGGGGGGACGGAGCAACCGTGGAGATCTGCTGGAATTCTCCTGGAGATCTCTTGGAATTCTCCTGGAGCTCCTGGAATTCTGGAGCTCTCCTGGAATTCCAGGGTCTGTCCTGGATCTATCCTGGAGCTTGCTTGGAATTCTCCTGGAGCTCATTTGGAGCTCTCCTGGAACTCCAGAGCTCTCCCGGAGCTCACCTGGAGCTCACCTGGCAGAGTTTGGGATCGGCCCGGAGATGGGAAACAAAAACCTGGGACTGCCGGGTGTGGGAAAGGAGGGAGAGGAGCGGGATGAGGAAACGGGAGAGGAAGAAGAGGATCAGGATTAGGGAGGGGATCAGGGAGAAGGGCAGGAGCAGGAGCAGGGAGAGGAGTGAGGAAGATGAGGAGAGGAGGAGGGAGAGGAGCAGGAAAAGGATCAGGAGCAGGAAAAGGAGCAAGAGCAGGGAGAGAAATGGAGAGAATCGGGCAGAGGATGAGAATCAGGGAGAGAAGTAGGAGGAAGAAGGAGAGGATCAGGGAAAGGAGCAGGGAATGGANAGGAAGAAGAGGATCAGGATTAGGGAGGGGATCAGGGAGAAGGGCAGGAGCAGGAGCAGGGAGAGGAGTGAGGAAGGTGAGGAGAGGAGGAGGGAGAGGAGCAGGAAAAGGATCAGGAGCAGGAAAAGGAGCAAGAGCAGGGAGAGAAATGGAGAGAATCGGGCAGAGGATGAGAATCAGGGAGAGAAGTAGGAGGAAGAAGGAGAGGATCAGGGAAAGGAGCAGGGAATGGAGCAGGGAAAGGAGCAGGGAATGGAGCAGGGGATGGAGCAGGGAATGGAGCAGGG